>SSSI01003643.1:0-21568 GCA_004796505.1 Oryzaephilus surinamensis | reverse complement strand
TGAAAATGAATAAAAAAATACCCTTCATTGTAATGCAAACTGGTGTGCTTTTCAATTTTCTCTGCCACAGCGAGAGAGAGGATTTTCTTGTTATTATATGGGTTGAATAAAAAAAATGGATCTACAAATATCGGATATTTGAAACCGTAAAGACACCATTTAAGTTTTAAAATCCGCTATTAAGAGTTGAATGGTAAAAATTGTATCCAATATATTTCAGTTATAAATTGTTAAGAATGGTATACATGTTTTGTTAGTTGTCTAAAAATTATGATTAGATACTCCTGAAATTGTACAATTTAACTTTTATTTTTATATGTAAAATAAATGGATCTTTTATTATCTTACAAAATTATCTTCACTACAACTGGAACTATTGAACAAATTATTAGAAAATACATAAATAAATTGATTCAAATGGATAGTTATTTGACAGTTTTATAACTCACAAATGCAAACGATAACGTGGGAAATGAATCGAAGTTTACCCTTATCTTTAACATTAATCTTTCACTTTTTAAACATATTTTAAAATTTTACGAAACATTCAAATAATTTATTATTTGTTATAAATTGAGCTTTAAAGCTCGCAATATTCAGAATCAATTTATACATAAAATATTTATTTACAAGTTAATTTGACACCTTTTCACATGCAATATCTGTTATAGACCGAAAATACACTTATATACATATAAATATGTATATATTTTATAAAATGTAGTGTAATAATGAAAGGGTCAACGGTGAACGACCTAAGATGCTCCCGCAGGATGCTTTCGCCTTTCGGTTTTGGTTGTTGAACAGACGAAGTTGCAAGTTGCAAGGCAGGCGGGCCATCGACCGAAATCAAGTGGTTGCCGAACTTACTTAAACCCTATGGACCACAAATCTATACGTTATACACACATCGAAAAGCTTATTTAAGCGTTTAGTGAGTGTGAATATGGTGTGGTGGGGCCCCCCTTTGGCTTGGACTTGATTAATAGTGTTGACCTTACAACACACACACGCCTTCACCCTATATAACTACCAGTCCAATAATGTTATACTAATTAATTAGCAATTTTGCTAATCTTGTTGAAAAATTCACCATCTAAACATTTATTTTTTGTTTTTATTTTTATTTCGATACGCTTTTAAAAAGAAAGTAATGGTTTTTTTAAATAGCAGGTGATATATAAATGGAAGCTTTATTATAATTATGTATTAGTTACCTTTTTTTTTATTTTGTATCAAAATGCATTTTATTTTTCGGCTGTTGTTGTTGTTGTTGTATAACATATATATTAAATAAAAATGCATTAAATTTTTATATAAGCAGGTGTTTGAATAATTTTTCTCTGTCCAGTTTCATTACACTTGTAATTACAATTTAACAAAGAAAACTGTTTTCATAATAAAAGATAATTTACATAAATTAGTAACTTTTAATTAAAAATAAACTTATTCAAGCATAACGTTGAAAATGTACAATTTTTGTAATTTATTTATGTACGATTGAAGGTGACATAGATCGATTTAACCTTATTGGTTTTTCTGGTTTGTGTGTGAATGTATAAAAGTTTTGTTCGCCCACATACATATATGTAAATACACGTATATTGGCTTAGTAATATTAAAATCATTTAAAAAAATTGAAATAATAAAAATGTGACATGGCTATCATACTATATAATTAAATTAAATGTTTTATGGACCAAAGGTAGTCGTTACGTCAAGTACATGACATTTGTTACCAATTATAACATAAATAAAATATTGTTGTTATTATATAAATATTTAATTCAATTAAGTATACAATTTTATATTGTGCAACTTTCATCGCTTTTTTTATTATTTGTTTATATTGAATGTTTTCTTTTATGGGAAAACTATTTTTATATACATATGTACGTGTATTATGAATTTTATGACTAGTTTCTAAAATTTCCACATAACTATACATATAAATAAATCATTAAAAAATTGTTTGTTTTTTAAATTTTGCAACAGGATGTCCAATGAAAATTAATTACAAATTAATATTGCTTTTAAATCAGTTTTTTAGTGTATAGTTTTGTATGTGGAAAAATGAAAAATTAAATGTATAGCATTTATTTAAAAATTATAACGTGCATTTATACTAAACCTAGTAGCATCGATAATTAAATTGCAGTAATTATGCATCTACATGCATCAGCAAGCAACATCTTCATTAACATGATTTCATTTTATGCAGATTACTGTGTCAGACATGTATGTATGTATGCATATGAGAGAAAAACTATTATATAAAAAGCTTCTTTTATATTATAATCAAAAATATACTACGGAACAATGAATAAATTTTCTTTTTATTAAAAAATAAACACAAAAACTAGTCGTAGTTGTAATTAAGTAATGAATTTGAATAAAAAAGAACCGATTTCTTAATTTGATTTACATGCTGGTAGAATTTTTATTAGTGACCATAAAATTACTACGAAAAAACCATCTTGATAATGTGTTTTGTTGGTTTAGCAATAAAATAAATATAAATATACATACAATACGATTTTTTATGATAATGAAGTTTATGTGAATGTGTGTTTTTTTTTAACAATTTGTAACTATTAGAGTTTTACGTGTATACATAAAAGAAAATAAAATTGTACGTTTAACATAGATTACATTCTTTTATGATAATGGATTTCCATATAGTGATTTACAATAGGTATTATTTTATTTAAATGTAAATAATGTTTTCTCACTGTATAATTAACAATAAATTTTTCAATTTGTAGACATTTATAAAACAATTTAATGTAATTAGTGTGTATTTTGTTGTTGTGGTTCGAATAATTTGAAAATTTAATTTAAATATATAGGAAACAACAATTTGCATAAATTAATTTTTATCTGTTTGTACAAAATATAATTGCAAAATAAATTCTTTTAATGATTTTATGCTTTTAACGAAAATGCATTTTCTATGCAATTTATATTTGATAGAGAAAATTCTTATTATAAAATAAATATATATTTAGTATATAATTTCCATTTTGAATATATAAACTTTATTTATAATGTAATGAATTGTATAAATTTGAGATGAGGGAAAACTAGAAATTTCCATCAACATCACATTTCCATTTTATATAATATGCAAGTAAATACTCGTATATTTAAATAGTGTATATGGAAAACGAGGCAGAAATCTTATGTTTTCTTTTTATTTGTTTTTAACTTTGTTTATAGGGTGAATTGAGATGCTCTTATTTCCAACTAAATATTTGCATTCCATTTATTTAAATACCATTAGACAAAATACGTAAAATTATACATATACTTATAATAGTAAAAAGGTGTATTTAATGCCAACTTTAGTTAAATTGGTTATTTTTTTCCAATGTAATTGTACGTATATGTGAATAGCATTTAAATCAATGTGGAACAGGTGGGTCATTAAAATGTAAAAGAAGAAATTGTTGGTGTACCTCACTTCTTTTATATACGTACGAGTATATGTATATAATAATACAATAGGTGTATATCGAGGTGTATATAGTATATTTTAATAATAATATATTATACGGTATTTGCATTGTAAGCAAACTAAAAACAAATTGTTTAACACGACATTGACAGTGAGAGAAAAGTATTTATACAAGAAATTTTATCTATTTACTTAAGTGGGCGTACAAGTTATTAGAATAATATATACTATATGTTCCCACACTTTATTACTAAGTCCCAACAACACACAAAACACAATGGATTAGTATATTATAATACCTAATATAAAACAAAAACATTTATTATTATTAATAATATTATCGTTTATGTAAATGGCCAAACAGACACAAGGCGAAACTTAAATTGTTTGGTTCACTTAAGTTGACCTTTTCACATTCCAAACGTGAAACACGGCTCTTTTTCAGCTATATGAAATGTTGTTCGAGTTATTACTCACGATTTTCTCTTCTTCTATATATGTATGTATACGATGAGAGATTTAACATTATAAACAATATAAATAATATAATATTATACAATTTATACATGTATGTAACAAATTTCCCACTTATAAATTCAAGACATAATGATTTTGTAAATGTAATAAATTTTGAAAATTTACTCATATTTTTTTCCTCTCTCTATACCTATATATGTTAAATGATTTGTGGTAAATGATGGTAGTTTCTTTATATACATATATATTTAATGTTGTTTTAAACGTGCAAGTAATTTCAAAAAAAGACCATTTAATATACGATCGTATTTACTTCGTATATAAACGATATTATATTATATTAAATTGGCGAGAATTTCTGCAATTTATACTTTACACACAGGAGAGGGCATTTTGTCTCTATATAATAGTAATGGATCTCATAAAGTTGATTCGCTTCAGCCAATGTTAATCGCTGAAAATACACAACATTACACATGTCAGGATATGTTTACAACAATACTATGGCTCTTTATATGTTGTTGTTGTATTATATTATTGTTGGACTGACATATGACCCATACATTTTAACTGTACAACACACAGTATTAATATATTTTGTGAGGTACACATACAAATTCGATGTAGAAATGCACCAAAGCAAATTTCCAATTAAGAGCAAATTAATGGTCTATAGTGTTATTATGAAACTATATATAGGTATATGTGTATATGTATGTATGAAACTTGTACAAGTTACTGTTTTGTAATTAACCATGCTACTGAAATTTAATTGACTGTTATAGTTTGTCCGAAATCGTTATTAGTTTTCCCTTAAAACTGTAATTATGTAATTTGTTATTACAAATAATGTCCGTACGTATAATTATATTATTGTGAAACCACATGGAAAAACTGTCAATAATATATAAATTGTTGCATAATTGTAGAAATGTTTGGTCATCTAATCGTTTTAATTGAGAAAAATGAATGAAAAAACGATAAAATAAGTGCGCATTAACATCATCAGCATCGCAAGAAAATCGTTACAATAAATTGGGTCAAAACGTCATTTTAGACAAGAGATGTAATTTAAGCTTTTATAGAGACAGAGACAGAGAATTGGTTTGTAGAAGAGATATATGGAAGCGTTTTTGGTCCAAAACATGAATTATTAAAACAAGTTTAATTCAATGGACAAATTTATATATACATATATATGTATACAGTTTCAGGGAAAGTTACAAAGTTTAATATTACATCGTCACTAATATAATGAGTTAGAGACTGTATTTTATTTGTAAGCGACATAATGGAAAATGCCACAGGATAAAATTCAATATAATAAAAGTCTATATAATCCGTATAATCGGTTTTTTTCTTTCTTCTTTTTGAAAGTAATGCAAAAATTATCATTCCTCCTGCTGTGTCTTATATATAGGAATATAATAGGCAATTTTGTTGTTCAATGTGTGTGTGTGGGTGGATATGAACTTGTGTTCAAACTTTAACCGAGTATACAAAGTTAAAACTCCATTATAGTCAAATCTAATTTCACTTTGTTACTGTGCTTGTCAAAGTATTTTCTTAATTTAAAGACATTACATTGTGTGTCAACGCGCTTTAAAGCAAGCAAAGGTAATTGCAAAGTAGCATCCCAAATGCTATATAGCAAGAAAATTTCCTTTGCAACTACAAAAAAAATACTGTTTTCATGCAGTTTTTATATAGGAAATGCAATTAAATATTTAACTATTACAAATTCATTATAATTTCATCATGTAACAAGGAAATAAATGGTTATAATTTTATTATGAGAAATCGTATCTCAATATTTATTTATCGTTAAATTATAAAGTAATATGAATGTAATGTAATATCTTTTTTTTTATATAACTATAAATACATACAATTCAAGTTTTTACACAAGTAAAATTATTCGTATGCAAATTTAAATAAATTATGTTTATATTATACGATTTTATAATTTTTATTATGATTCAGTTTTTCAGTTACAAAAGAAAAGAGATCGTACACTTATTAAAGTATTTTTATATTCATTAATTTTCCGAGTTAATTTTGTTGTTTACATTGAATTTGTAAATTATATTAGTTGAATAAAGTATGATATGCTGCTGGTTTTCTTGTTTACAAACTTTTCGAACTTTATTATCAAACTCATAAATTCTACATGTTTTATTTAAAGAATATGCTTCTCCCTTTTGATCAAAAATTTTTCTCATTATTTTGTAAATATTTTCAATTATACCAAACTGTAACAAAAATGAAAAAAAAAATTGAAAATAAAGGATTTCCTTTTCAACTAGCTTTGATCTTTAGATAAATATGAATATGAAACATGCTGAAAATTAAAATTCACTTTTCAATAATGACAAATTTAGCAAACATTTTTTTTTTGTTAATAAATTGTATATACTTTATTTAAATTGATATTATATGGATATAAATAATTAATTGACACTAGTTTCATACAAAGCTGATATACCATTAAAGAAACTAATTGAATTGAAAAGTTGATCAATAAAAGATAAAATCTCTTCAACAGAAATTGCATTACAAAATATTGTCATTACTTGAGAGAGGCAAGTTGTCGCCAAAATAACATTAACCCAATAAATGTATATACCAATTTTTTTTACAACCAATATAAGAAAGAGAAAAAAATGTATATAATCGAGACATGCATTTAATATTACCTACTGTCATGAATTGATATAGATATCGTATAAAATATTGGTGAGAACAATAGCCGCACAATTGTCGTAAAATTTTATAAGCTTTATATCTGCTGTCTGTAAATGGAAAGAAAACAATATTGATGATAATATTACATATATACATATACGTTGGATTGTATATCTCAGTTGTATAACCACTTTTTATATAAAACCCATTGAAAATAATATATATAAATGCTGTTTATTTAATTAATTTTTGCGTTTCGTTGACTGCTTTCTTATAACTAGAATTCCATCATCTCAACATCATCATTTGAAAATTGATGAATTTAAAAAATTATAATTATATCTCATTAAAATACGAACCGGCTTAACATCTGCTGATGTATTTTTTTTTAACCTCATATATTAATTGATTTAAAATATATAATTCCAATTATTAGTTAAGCAATCGTATAAGAAATGTAAAGAAAATTGCCATCAAAAGAAAATTACGTTTTGTGTACAAATTGAAACAATTTATGATAAAAGTAAATATACAAGCATTTCAGAAGCCAAAAGAAGAAGTTTAATATTATGTATAGCGAGCAATATCTTAAGAAAATGTATAAGAATGTGTCGTGACTGGAATCACACCCACCGGGAATCAGTTAATTTAATTTCAATGTGGGCATTGCCTTATACAGTACTGGTTCTTTCATCGACTTTATCGTGTTTGGCCTCCAGACAATTATTACGGGGCCCCAGATATGAACTCTCTTTGCTCCATCATCATCATCATCGTCATCATCATCAACAACAACAACAACAACACAAGCAGCAGCAAAATCATGAATTCTCTTCATCTAACTCGTATTATAAATATGTTTTCAAGTACATTATAATCTCTTTTTATTTACCTTCACGTAAAACTAACAATGTTCTTTTATAAATTTATTGATTGAATAAGAAAATGATATTTAACGGATTTTCTGCTTAATAAAAAAGAAATGTTCATCAATATATGCAATACAAATTAGATGTGTTTGTTCTCTTTTCAGGTTTATTATTGAAAACACGATAACAAATACAAATTAGCTATCGATTTGTTTTTTTTTTTCGGTTTATGAATAATAAACAAGGTTGCAACTGAAATCAAATCACTTGATAAAATTAATTAGCAATTCTGTCTTGGCATGCAGGTATATATATTATGTATAATATAAATCGTTCTATTGCATTATATACACACTTCATATATACATTATTATTGCTGGTTATATTTTGTTTTGTTTCTTTTTGCTGTGTGTGTTCTTTTCTTTATTTTTCCCCTAGTTGATTCAAGAATGTAATTTTACGCGAGACGTGCAAATTAAACCTTGCAACATTTTATATGAATAAATTATATTCTATGTAGACATTCTTTTATGTCTATGACAATGCCAGGTAACTGCACTTTATTGTGTGTATGTTTGTATGTGATAAAATATTATACTGGATTTTTGTTTTGTAGTATATGTTAATACAGGAACTAAAGAAAACTTGAGCGCTTTATGCAATGCAATAGAATATTATAAAGTACCTAATGTGATACATAAGTATTATTGTATTATTTACATACACACACATATATACATTTAATATGTACAAAACGCATGAAGTGATTGTATTTGTTAGATAAAAGCGAAAATGAACAAAATAAAAACAGAGTGTTTTACTATCTTTGCTGTTTTATTTCATCAGTTTTCCTGTCATATTCAATATTTTTTCAAATATTGTATGTATATGTATACCTGTTTTTCCGTGTTAATTCAAAATGTGGGATTTATTTGTTTTGTTTTTAATAGCCCGTTTTTACGATTATACATATGAATGTTGAAATATTAAATGTTTTATTAAAATCTTTTTATATATAAAATTTTACTCATATATTTACATTCATACAATAATTTTGTTTGTTTTAATAGCTTCTACCAGCTTATCGTTTATTTTTTCATGTTGTTACGCCTAAATAATAAATATGCCAGCTTTATTTGTTTTCATTATATTCATTAAAATGAAAGCGCTTTAGGGGATTTAAATATACAAAAATCCTTTACATTTTCAATATTTAATTACAAAGTTAATATTTTTTTATTATTTACTATTTGGATTAATATTTAATTTTACATAAATACATACCTATACATATATGTATTATATATATTTCAATTTGATTTTACTCTCTATTTAATATTCTGCTATATTGTTTAGATATTTCATATTTAGTTATTTTAAAATTACATGAACAATTAAACAGTAATAAATTTTTTAATATACCTAAATAAAACAATAAAATATTAATTAAAATATCATAATTAAATTTTTAACTGAACAAATTAAATGTCTTTGAATCTGTTCTCTTAACACCTATTTAATTATCGTTTAATATTTCATAAAGGAGAAATACAATTTAATTCGTGTCGGTGTCTTTTCTTTTTTGTTGTGACACTTTATGATTATAGCAGTTACATACGCAATGTGGCTTTTCTTTTTGATGTCATTTAAATAATTTATATCCGTTTTGGGGGCACTAAAGTAATAAATTTTTTGCGTGACTCATATTTTTTGGTTACATCTTGGCTCATCCCAATTCTATTCTAAGAAACTATAATTGGGTTATTCCAAACAAACATACATACATAATTTTAAAAATAGCTTTTATTATTTCAAACATCTGATCATTTGTATATAACAATATGTGTGTTAGTGAAATTTAAGAAAATAAGGTCAAATTTAAAGACTTGTTTATACTTATCACAAAATTTATTTGTAATTTACAGAATATGGTATAAAAAGGAAGAAGCGGAAAATTAGCTTGCCTTATACAACTGCTGGCGGACCAATTATCGCCAATCGTGATAAAATTACCTTAAATCAACCTGTTTTTGGGAAAGAACTCGTGGGAAATCCTGCACAGGTGTGTAAACAAAAACACAAATTATTTTCATTTATGCTTTTTTTATTTAGTCTAGCGATTCTATTTTTTTTTTTGTATCTTTGATAAATGCTTATTTCAGCAATTTTGGACACAGAATACACAAATGACTGGTAATCATTTGCAGGGCTATCCGGAGAACCAATCGAATTTTATTCGTTGTCACGATCAAGCGGGCAACCGTGTAATGGCTGGTTCTCCGATGATTGTAGGTGATGGTGGTGCTACAACTGCAATGATGGTCCAACAAGCAAATAGTAATAACAATGCAACAAACATATCTCATCAACAACAACAACAAAATCAGCAAATATCTCAATTACCTCCACAAAATAATCCTAATATTCATATACAACAACAACAAATTATTGGGCCTAATGGTCAAATTATAAATGTACAGGGACCGATGAATCCGAATAATCATAATCAAATTGTTAACCAAATACCAAATCCTGCTAATAGTGTTGTTATACAGGGTCAAACACAACATCAACAGCAACAGCATAGGATATTTATTAATAATGGTCAACCAAATGAACCAAGCGGGCCTGGTCGGCCTAATGTACAAATGGTACCAGTTAGTATAGCAAATCAAAGACAAGAAATACAGCCGCATCCGCAACGATTACCATTACAACAACAATTTTATAACAATAGTCATCCACAATATCAGCAAATCAACCATTTCGATCCTGGTAAAAATATACGACCATTTAATCTTAATATGAATGGTTTCCGACCACAAAGTATTCCACAAACTAATCAATTAGCACAACAGCAAAAGATGCAATGGCAAAATCGCATGAATATGAATCAAAATAATATGATGCAACAGCCACAACAACAACAACAGCAACAAAATCAGCATAATATTTTTGAAAGAGTGCCACCACTACAACTACATCAACATCAACCACAGCAACCCATATGGCAGGATGATATGAAAAGGAAGAAAGTTAAATTGGGTAAAATTGTTAAGAATCGACCATATCATATACTAGATGGTAGTAATTGTCCACCAAATCATTCACCTTGTCCGAATATTGATGTGCGACAAATACAAAATGATAATAGTAGAGCTGTTATTATAAATCAAATGCCACATACAAGTCAAAGTGCTTCTAGTCCATCTTTTATGGAGGATCCTAGCGGTTATTTAGCTCAACAGACTGCTTTATTGAATAATACGATAAATCGTCAAACAGGTATATAAATAGAAATTAAAATACTAATTTTAGATTTATTTTGACAAAAGAAAAAATTAAATTTCCATATTTGTTTCTTCTGTTTTAATATGGAATTTTTACTCTCAAAATCAGTCTAAAATTAATCTTTATTAAGTATGTGTTTTAAAAATCGAATTTTTAATAATAATTCATTTTAGGTGCTAATGGCTGTACTGGTTACGTTTGTAATAGCCCAATGCCTCAACAGCAACCACCACCTTCACCCCAACAACAACAACAAAATTTAATAACTGTGAATAATCAGCCAACAAATGAGGTGCCTTTACCAAGTAATATGCTAATATCTCAAATGAAACAACAACCTATTTCAAATCGTTCAAATCAAAATTTAAACATGGTTAAAAATCAACAACAACAACAACAAGTTTCTTTGATCATGTCTCAATATAATAATGTGAATGTTGCTGATAGTAGTGCTGTTATAAATGATCAACAACAACAACAATACCAGCAATGTCACGGTTGTATAGCGGATAGTCAATATGGTGGTCAAAAATTAACTCATTCACGGCCGAATAGTCAACCGGGGACGCCAAGTTCTTCGGGTATATCTTCATTAGATGATCCAGTTACATCGTCAACGTATTCAGAAAAACATCAAGCCTCACCGGACACAAGACCAATTCAAGGTGGTACTGTTAGTACAAGTAATGTGTCACCAATTGATGGAAATCAATCACCAAATCCGCATACACCAACACCACCAACACAACAACAACAACAACAACGACTACCAGACACTTCACAATTATTCTATCAACAACAGTCGCCTAGTAGTAGTGTTGGCTATCAAAATTCCAAACAAGAATGTTGTTCCCATACACAACAACAAAATTCCATGGGTCGTTTAACATATTCTACGGGTATTGTGACAACAATGGCAAGTGGAAGAACAGTTGGCAGTAATACAATAACATCGGTGCTTGCTGGTCGAGCAAATACAGCCACTGTATCAATAAATAGTCCATCTAGTCTATCAGGCAGTTCAACACCGAACTCTGTAAATCCATCATCAACAGTACAAACACAAGCAATTACTGTTAATGTATCAAAATCACCATTAGAAATGGTACAAAGTGTTGTTAGTAGTATTCAAGTACCGAATTCACAACACACAAATATTATAAATACAGCAAATGCTCAACAAAATTCCATTGTTAAACATTCACCATCTGGTTTACCACCAGGACATATTCTTGTATCGTCTGGTGGTCAATTAATAATGGCTAGTACAGGAACAAATGGTCAGAATGGTGTAATGGCTCCACCGCCACCGAAAATCATATCAAATCAAAATTCAATGCCACCAATATCCGTTTCACCAATGGTAACAAATGTTACAGCAGCTGTTACACAAGTTATACCGGCTGTAGCTGCTCAACAAGTCTTAGGCCAACAGACCGTTTTAGTAAATGCTCTTCCAGCACCATTTGTACTTCAACCAGGCGTTACAATGACAATGGATGGTGTTACAAATATGCAAATACCGCAATTAGTTACCGGAAATGTTATACAACAACAAATACAAATTGATAATTCAGATCATAGACGAACTGCTGGCAGTTTATTATCACCTGAAACGAAAAAGAAAGGCAAAAAACGTAAAATGTCACAAACTGTCGCTAGTATGTTGCAAATAGCTGCTGCACAACAAAATTCCGGCATGGTGCAAAGTTTCCCACAACAAATCCAAATGGCACATAGTCCTCAAGGTCTCACTACTGGCCCAGTAATGCAAGCATTAACAATTGTACCAAGCAAAACTGGTGGGCCGCCACAAATTGTTATGAATGGCCAAACACAACAACTAATTACAAATTCACAACCAACACAACAAATAAATCTTTTACAACCAGTGAATTTAATTAATGGTACAACTGGTGTCGTACAAAACTTTCCGGCTATACAGCAATTTATCGTACCAAATTTGGGCGGTATGGTGATGAATCCTGATGGGACAGCAACATTATTACAAGACACATCAAATTTGGGCATGCAGTTACAAATACAGAATGTTAATGGACAAAATGTTTTAACGCCAGTACAAAGTAATAATGTATTTAATGGTGGACAAAGTATTTTAGCGGCTGGGCCAGCTGGTATGGTAATAAGAGCACCAAATTCACAAGGTAAAATAATTCAACAACAACAACACAGTCCCGGAGCGGCACAGTTTCTGTCGCCGACTAGTGGTGGACAATTTGTTGTAAATGGTACACAATTTAGTGGACAACTGAGTCCATTAGTAGCCAATGTGAGTCCAACACAACAAGTTACATTCGGTACAGCAGCAGCTTCACAGCCACAAATACGACCGAATAATTCACAACAAGAGTTTATACAATGTGGTCAAACATTAATGGTGCCTTGTACGCCAGCTACTGCTAATATAGCTGTTTCCTCATCAAATCAAAATACAACGTTCGTACAACAAAATACAACAATTGTCCAACAACAAACTACAATGGTGTCGAATAATCAGCAAATACAAAATTTCCAATCAAATAATGCACAAAATGCTGCTGCTGCTGCCAGTCGAACGGCAACAACATTAAATCTTGATCAGAATTTTATTATTAGTTCAAATGATAATAAACAAATGCAAGCAGTTGTATTACAAAGAGATAGTCCGCAAAATTCGAATTATCGTCAGTCTGTGTCAACACAAACAGCAGTTAATCAAAATACACAATCTGTAACGACGAACACATTTTGTCAAACATCGACCATTTCAGCAGGAAGTCCACCAGATACGACTACATTAAGTCCGATGGGGCCAGGTGGACAAAGTCCACCTACTGCTGATACAACAACACATTCAGGCAGCACTGATGATGGTCTTTCGCCTGCACCATCAAACTGTTCGACAAATTGTGATGTTCAAGGGCGGCAATCTTGTTCCATGGTAATTATAAACTTTATAGCATCTTTTATTGAAAAAAAGTTTGTTTGTTTTGAGGAAAATCACATGGAAAAATACATGTTAATTTTTTTTTTATATTCGTACATCGTGAAAAAATTATTCCATGTATAAATGCATTATTTCATTTCAATTATCTTTTATGTAATTAAGTTTTGCAAACAAATTTTGTACAACATGAATTAAATTATACTTTTAAACACTTAATATATTCGTAAACTACTTTGTAATTTCGAACAAACATATTTGTCGCCCACTACGTGACTTACAACATACATTAAAACAATTTAATTTGTAGGCGATGGTCCATTGCATATCAAGTAGTGAACCTGATTCAGCTGAATTATGTATACAGAATTCAGAAATTGATTGGAGAAGGCAACAACAACAAACACCAAAACCGAATGAATTTACAGATATAACAAGTGCTCAAATTCACTTTAAGAAAACATCTACACCAACTCATATAGCATTAGCTGAATCATCTACATTAGTATCTGGTTTGCCATTTTTCAATGATCAAATGAAACAACAAGAATCAGTAGTTAGTTCGAGAAATTATGATAAAATTATACAGAAACGGAAAAATAGTGATACATTAATCGTTATGGAATCAAGACAAATGCATACATCATTATTTGATGATGGTGATGAGGGTAAGTTGATTTTTCGTAAATAATCACTGAAGGCTTTATTGCTTATTTACTTGCATTGTGTTTTTTCATTCATTATTATATCGTTAAAAAGAATATTTTAAAATCGTTTAAAAAAATGGCGTTCTCTTTAAAATAAATTGAACGCATTTTTTCTGTATATATACTATAACATGATAATGTTGTTTAAAAGAATAATAGCATGATATTTTTTATATTTCAGGTATTAAATGAAATAAATACACACTGTACATAAAGACAATATACAGGTCATAAATAATGACTGTGAGAATTACATGGTGTGGCTAACATTTTTATTTTTGCACCAAAAAAAATTAACCCATTCAAATAAATATGTCTACTACTATAATAAGATTGTAAATATTCTTAATAAACACACAATTTTCACCACGTTTATTTTCATGGATGGTACTTGGCTTTTACATTACATTTTTTATAACCGCTTCTCTGCTTTTTTTCACCCATTTTATTCGCGACGATTATATACATATTAGTTTTCCATTACATTTTTTTTACTTTTATTAGTTTTTATTTTTAATTCAGAGGTGGTAAAAGCTGAACAAAGTTTTGCCATTGGTAATTTAGTTTGGGGCCCAATGAAAAGTTTCCCAGCGTGGCCTGGTAAAATAATTTCTATTGAAAACGATGAACAAGTTCGTGTAAAATGGTTTGGCATTGAAAAATATGTTAGTAAAATTGATAAAAAATCATTACAAACATTATCAGAGGGGTTGGATGCACATCATTTGGCTAGAAAAAAGTGCAGAACGTGAGTTTTTAAAGCCACATCATTTAATATGTCAGAAATATATCTGTATGCTGTCTTTTTCAAAAAATTAAATTATTATATGTTTAAATTAAATGGCGTTTGTTGATTGCTTTTATATTTGTATGTGTTTTTTTGTTTCTATTGCAGAAGTCGGAAATTAAACACTCAACTAGAAAATGCAATACAAGAAGCAATGATTGAATTAGACAAACAAACAGAATATGAAAAAAACACTTTGAAACCATTGAAAACTTCTCCAAAGATTACAACTGTTTCAAATGGTACGAAAAAATCTGGTCGATTAAGAAGTAGTCAGCGATAAAAGAAAAACAAACTTTATTATCAATAGAAGAATAAAAGTAGGAAAAAAAAAGAAAAAACTGAAAATGGACCAACCTATCAAACAGAGAACATTAACAAAAACTAACGATATTTACATAGTAAAAACAGTATTTATTTGTGTAAGTTTTAAAATTAGTGAAAACTGAAAACACTAGTGAATCATAAAGGGGAATTTTTTATATTATTCATTATTAAGCTTCATTTTATCGTATATTTAAAAAAAAAATTCAATACTTGTAGGCTGATGTCGTTAATGGTAATGGATTCCTAGAAAATAAAAATAATAGTCTTGACGTAATTTATATATACAATTTACTGAAAAGAAAAAAGAAAACATATTTTTCAAATGCCTTTTTTTAAAAAAAAACTTTAGTATTTAAGATAATACCGAGGCAAAATGATGAAATATTATATAATAGAAGCCTAATCGAATAAAATTTATACCTACATACATATTATAAGTAAGAAAAAAACATGTTGTGTATAAAACCACTATTAATGTAAAGTAAATTGGGCTTTCATAATGTTTGTCTAATTAATTAGTTACATATAATTAAAAAATACATGAAAAAAGTAAAGCTTATTTAACAAGATTTAATATAAACGGGATGTTCTTAATTTTATCTCAGGTTCATTTACGTAATAATATGTTCATTTTCTAGTTTAAAAACAAGAATGTACAAAACTTATTTCTAATATTGTACAAGCACATATTAAGTATTTAATGTAAAAAAAACATCCTGTAACAAATTGCGGGTTTTAAAATTAATGAAAATGATAAAGGGTAAAACAAAATAAAAAAATGCTAAATTGACCATCACAACGATTCGTATTTTATTATTTATTTGTGTTGGTTAATTTCGCATAAATATTTTCAATTTAAAATATTTCTAGTCAATGTTTTTTAAACAAGCTGACACATTATAAGAAGTAACGACAATAACTGTAACATTGGTTTGAGGTGTTTTTTTTTTAATTATTTTTTTCGGTACTGTGATACGCTTAAAAATTTTAATTAATGCGTTATTATTTTCCAAATGTATTTTTGGAACTTATTATTTTGTATATATAATTAAAAAGATTTTAATATTTTTTTGATTACTCTTATTCTATTTTCATATACATTTTAATTCTTCTTACGAAAATAGAATGAGAGTGATGCAATGTGAAAAATTCCGGTGATTTAGTTAGTTTTAACTTGCCATTTTAATTTAGCTCATAAGAGCTAGCCATAAGTTTTAAAAATATTACCTTTGATTGGCATTTTGCTAAGATTTTTATTATTTTTGAATAACATTATGATTAAATATCTATGTCATAAGAGTATTTGTGTTATAATTTTGTATAGAATTTTTTAGTTGAATAAGGAAAACCCTATTTCTAATTGAAAAAATGATACAAACCATAATCAAATTATGAAATAATGTTTATAATTAATTAAGTAGTAATTAATATATAAAACTAAATATACATAAGTGAAAATTTGTACATTATATTTTTTATATATTTCTCTCTTTCTGTATTTATTGTTTATACATACATATTTCCTGTTTGATCTTTTCTTTTTTTTTTAATTAATTAAGTAGCTTATTTATTAAATTGATGATGGATTTGAATATCATATTTTTGGAATGAATGCAATTATTGTGTGACACAACAATTTTTAATTTGTACATTATATACGTATTTTAAATGTTTTATTTCATACACGTGACATTCAAATCAGTCGAAAAATTGAAATATTTTACAATAGCATCACGTATACTATACCTTAGTAATAAAACGTAGTCGGAGAATCTATATAGAAGCCGTCCGCGATACCCACTCACATACATACATAATAATATATAAAATGAGCTTTATGTTAAACTGTATTTATTTTTACACCACATCACCTCAAAATACAAGTCCTAGAGTTTATTGAAAAAGAATTTAGTGTAAAAATGCTTACTAATTTTTTTCTTTCACTTTATATTACTAATAATTTATTATAATATCATGTTTGGTTTCCAAAGCCATTTAATTATTTTATTTTTTTGTATATAATTTTTATAGGTACCTGTTTCTGTGTCACAGATTAGTATGGATTGTATTTAACCGGTGTAATTTTTTATGTTGTGTTTGTAGAAAAGTTAAGCAAAAACAAAAAAAAATTATAATAAATAATTAAAAATTTTAACGAACAAGTTGAAAATGTTTAGAGAAATTGTGAACATATTTGTATAAAAAAAATAAAATAAACAAAACGGTTATATAATAATTATATATGGATGATATAAGTTTGACTGTCTACTTTCACAACTTATAACTACGTCGTACTATGGATAATCCAGTGTTAGAACTACTTGTCACATGTATGTAAGAAGGAAATACATGTGCAGTAGTTAAATATGTCTGTTTATGTAAATATATTAATACTTTTACTGTTTGGCCGGCTATGTTGTGGTTAAACAAATTTTTCCAGCCCAATAAATACTGGATTAGATAATTTCTTGTGTTTTATTTTGCCAATTTCATCCAATGATAAGTTCTATAAACAAGAACCAAGAGGAAAAGAAAACTCCTTTGTACATATTATAATTTATTATAGATTTTTTTAGACCTCTCATTTTAATAATTTACGACTACACCCTTAAAAATTAAAACGTACATAACTACATACATATAGTAATTTAAAATGTTCAACAAGCCTATACACAAATAAATAAATGATTAGAACTTAAAGTGATAAATAAGTAAAATTGTCTTAACAAAAGCATGTAAATTATTAAATATCTGTATGAGAGATTGTTATATCGAAGGGAAAGAAGTAATTGCACTGGTGCCCTTTTTGATGCAATTCAATAGAACTCAACAACGTAGTCCCCTGATACTTGGTGTACTATTAGCATTATAAATTTATAAATGATTAACCATTGTATCTGTAGCCACATAATTATATCCTTTGTAAGATCGGCACAAGTCTATTCATTTATTTATATGCATACAATTGTATGCAGAGTGCATGAAAATGTATGGGATGGAGATGAAAGAAAGAGATAGTGAGAGACCAGACAGTTTCTGTTAAAGGTCTGTTCTGTTCGTTTTCATGAAAATAATAATCGTCCATTTGAAGGAAATTTTATATATATACTGCAGTAGACGGTTTTGATAATATAGGAAAGAAGCCAACAACTATTGATATGAATTTTTATTAGCGATGCGACTCGACTTGTGAAATATTAATATAATATGGAGAAAGGTCCATTTTTAGTGATTGTATTTTAATATTAATATTCTTGGGGTAGAAATTTATGTGGTGGAAAAGGGCCTCAGGAAATTGTTAAATTTTATTGTACATAACATACCTATATACGTCAGTTATTCAAATCAAAATGTTTAATAAGTAAATAAAATTAAAATTGGTAGTATTTTATTAATTTTTGGTATGCTGCGTGTTACAAAATTTCATATCATCCCTTCAGGATATTCCTATAAATATTTATGTACATTATTTTGTATATTTTATTGGGCTTTTGTACGGTTTCTCATAAATGGAGGAAAATTGAGCTATTCAGTGTTGGTTTATAGTGAATAACCAAGTCGGTCTCTGGTTCTAGCTGAACGCTATAGAAGAATAGGTGCACACATACACACAGTTCCACCTTTCTACCACACATACACCTACATTTATTTCATTTGATTCCTTCACTTTGCATAAAATTGCCTTCAAAATCAGCATAAATTCACGACAACATTGATGTTGATCCAATAAAATCAGGCGTATTTTATTAAAAAAAAAAACCTGCGGCTTACAAAGGTGGAATAAAATAATATGGAAAAGGTTCTTTTTTTTTTCATTACGAATATAAATCACACATATAAGCAATAATTGAAGTCGTTAAAAAATCATGAAATAACGTTATAAAGTTGAAAACCACACATAATAAAAAACATTTCTTAATATCCATTTCAAATGTAATAAAAAACTTTCACAGTAGGACTTTTTCAGGAAATTAAAATTTTATTATTTATATATACCATATATTTTGATTCAATATAGTTTTTCAATAAAAAAATTCTAGTAAATATCGTACATTTTTTCCAATTTCTCTAACAAAGAAAACATCTTTGAAGATCTCATCCATAAATCCTGTGCCTATATGGTCCTGCTGATCTCGATTCCATTCTTGTGGATTTTTTCCACTCATAAATCTCTTACTGGAATAAATTCAACCGTTACTGTTTTATTTGTTATGATCCAAGAATATCTCTTAGTTAAATAGACATTTAGATCTGATGTCTGATGAATTTGGATTATTATTTTATTTAAAATTCTATGGGAAAACAACAAGGTAGAAGACGTTTCATTGAAACTTGAAACTCACAATTGAATTTCTCTGATTACATTTAAAATCTATTTTTTAGAACTAAAAGTGAAAAAAAATGTAACAAAACGTACAAAGCGCAAAATAATAATAGTAGAGGGATGCATCAAACAATAATGTAGGACAATTGGTCCAGTGGCGCATTTCAACTGAAAATAAAATGCTGAAATGATGGGTGGCACGTCGTCTGATACTACATCATGCATGTTTACACACACTCATCCAAAGTTAACACTGTAATGCATTGTCCTATTAGCAACTGGGCGGAAGTGATAACAACCACTTTATTATCCAGATAGCGGTGGTGTAATTTACACGACGCTAACTCAACATCAACATCTACAGCATGATACAAATAACTAGAAGGTAAGATATTCCGTGTTCCAAAATACGTCCACTGTTGCGCATGACGTCACTCAGAGACCGATTTTTAAATGTTTTTATGTGAAACATAGGTGGAATTAGAATAATGTTAATAAATTATGATTTATATTGGTTGTTAATTAAAATAAGACACAAAAGAATTTGTATATATGTATACATATATTTATTTTTTTAATATAGGATAATTTTATTTAAAAATAGATTCTTTTTTTATATACATATATATTTAATATATAAGTTGTTACTATGTTACACCGTTTTCTTATTTTTTAAATAGTTTAGAATAAGTGTAGAATAGTTAAACAACTTCTTTGTCACATTAATTAAAGCTGTTGCTGTTAGTTATCACTCAATTCTATAGTTTATTAAAGTTTGTTTAAATAAAAGAAACGCATTTAATTCGGATAACATAAAAATAAAAACCCATAACAAACTGTTATATTAATCGCCAATGATATTTAAAATTTTTTGCATAATACAACTTATTTATAATGGGTTTCACGTGACGCAAAAATTTTATTATTACTAAAAATCTAAGAGTTGACTAGCCCCTTGCACAAAGTATCCTCTGATTAAATATTCTATAGAAATGTAATTAAGATAATTGGAGTTAAATATTAATAGAGGTAATAAAATTATATTCACGTGAAACTTAGTAAATATAAGTACATATAGTTTGTGCAAAATAATTTGAGTTTACAACTTCAACTTAAATAGTCAACTATTTAAACAGCCTAATCGGTTTTCCAGCCCCCTACTGCAATGCCATAAATACTACTAGTACTAGTACAACTATTGGTAAGTAATAAAAAAAGGGACAAGGGTACGGCTACCTCATTAACTTGTCTATTGTTATATTATTAGGATTATTGGAGTTAAATACTAGTAGAGGCCATAAACTCAAAATATCTTGCAACAAACTATACATGTTTATATAACTATTAAAACATAAGTTAAAAATTTTGTTAAATTATGTTAAAATTTTTGAATATTTTCGTTTTTTGGCATTCAGGTTACACTCATTAAGCTTTTTAATTCGAAAATACATTCTAGACCTAAAAAATGTTTTTTTCACTAGTTCATCACAATCAATATTAGAGGAAAGATTTAATAAATTTTTTAAATAGTTTGATTGTATTGATATTGTATTTCCATTAACCGAATGAAAAATTTTTTCTAGTTCCTGCATCTTTTGTACTAATTGTTGTGGTGGCTTAATTAGACCACCCTCTGAAAGTTGGTCCGTCCAAGTAAAAGAACTTTCACTAGCCTCTGAAGCACCTAGCTTTGTTTTATG
>SSSI01003635.1:0-10175 GCA_004796505.1 Oryzaephilus surinamensis | reverse complement strand
TATTATTGTTAAAAAAAAACAATCTTGTATAATATTTACATGCATATATGTATAATTATCTTCGAAATAAGTGAATTTACAAGTTACAATAATTATTTCCAAAAGCTTCATCGATACGGTCGAGAGCTTTAGGAATAAGAGCTTCTATTAGGCAGTAAAAGTCTGAAGATACAATCAGAAACACTGGTTTTCTATAAAATGTGTAAAAATCTGTTTAATTAATTAGTTTTTCATAATTATAATCGTTCTATGTATATTTTCGATCTAAGTGTTTAATTAACTACTTAATTTAAGAAGCTTTTTTCAATACATATTTAAGAATTTAGTCAGAAAACTAGATTTTTTTTAAATTTCTAAAAATCGATTTAATTAATTCGTTAAACATATTTTTAACATTGTTTTCGATCTAATTATTTGATTAATTATTTCTAAAATTACTTTTGATACGATTAGGAGTTTTTATAAATTGAGCTTTTATCCAATTTGAGTCTGAGGATACATTAGAAACATGGATTTTTGTTTACAGTGTCGAATTATTCATTTAATTCATTATTTTTTTATATTTCTAATTCTTTAAAGTATAATTATTTGCCTAATTATTTAACTAATTGAGCTTTGAAGTCTGAGGATGCAGTCAGAAACTTTGTGTTTCTGTAAAGTTTCAAAAAACCATTTAACTAATTAATTTTACTTAATTACAATCGTTGTAAGTATGTTTACGATTTAATTAGTTAACTAATTAATTAGGGAACTTTTGGAAATAGAGCTTTTAACTTTGAAACCTTAGATTTTTTGTAAAATTTGTAAAAATTCAATTAACCGATAAACTTTTCATATTTTTAATTGTCGAAAGTATATTATCGACGTATTTATTTGAATAATTAAGCTTTGAAGTCTTAGGATGCAGTGTATCTTGTTTTTCAGTAAAATTTTAGACTTATTTAATTACCTACATATTTATTCTCTTATTTCTAACTAGTAAAAATATGTTTTAATTCTAATTACTTGGTTAAGTAATTATTAACAGAGATTTTATTTACTTATAATTCTGAAATTACATTAAAAAAAATGGATTTTTTTAAAACGTCTAATAATCCATGTAATTAATTAATTGTTCAAGTTTTCGACCTAATTATGCAAAAATGCTCTATTAATGATTGACAATTCGTTGACAGTATTTTAATTTATTACTCGTAATAAATTACTTACTTAAATGGTATTATGAATTTAATAAAAAAAAACTATAAATTATTATATTAAAAAATTTCTTCATACATCAACCTGTTAATTAAAATCATACGTAACAAAGTAACAAAAAACAAACTTGTAATAATTTTTTATATACTTATACCTAATTATGAACAAATAAGTGAATTAACAAATCAAAAATAGTTTAAAAGTATTTTAACGACCATCAAATCAACTTAAAATACAAATATATATGTATTATATATTTTATATATCAATGGAGTTATAAAATGAAAAAATAAAAATAAAACAAGAAAGATACAACAACAACCAATTTAAGAAAATTTAAAAACACCACTTTCCAATCATTTAATGGGAATTTTATTCAAATGTCGATGTGTTAATTAATGTATTCTAAATGATCCAGAAGATTAGTTCAATTAAAGTGAACGAGCTCCCGGTTTTAGACATTCCATTTGGCCGTATAGCGACCTCTTATAAACACACCAATTATACCAAATTGGTGCGAATAAATTATCATTTTCGTGTGTGTTTGTGTTTGTGAGCACCTGGGATTTTTGTGGCGGCTTTTTATTTAAAATCAACACCATAATTTTCCTATATATATAAGTTTATTATTAACGATGAAATAAAATACTGTTAAATTGAAATGGAGATTTCAGCGCACGTTTCAGAAATGAAACACACACACATATTTTTATTAATAAAAATTTACGTAATAAAACTTTATACCAAATACTTTTATTGTGAAATGAATAAAAGCAGTTCTTTTTTAGTAAACATTAATTATTTCGGCGTTCTAGAAGGAATAATTGATAGTTTTAATAATTACCAACAACTATAATTACTTAATTATACAAAACGCTTTAAATGGTTACACCATTTGAATGATAATTTAATTAAAAGTGTAAGAAAAAGGGGTTGTTAATTGAATAGTCGTGTATTAACATGTTTGATGACCCTGGTTTACCCTATATATACAGGAAAACGTTTACATTCTCTTCAATTACATGATCATATTTCAATACTTTCAATTTTTTGATATATATCTATATAAACAAAACATTTGAAGGCCAACAAATGAAAATTATTTCGTTTAACAAGTTTTCAACAATTCAGTTTTTCCTTTCTTATAACTATAGTTTAACAATTATAATTAATTAATACAAATTAACATGCGTCATATTATTTAAATTAATTTATAATTCTTTTCGTGTTAAATTATTGTTTAACAACAAAGAAATTTATTCAAAAAAAATATTATTCTGATTTATTAAATAAAAACCTAGGTTTAATTATAATTTTTAATATGTATTTATTATTTATTGTTATTTTATAATATAAAAAGTGAATTATATTTCATAATATTTTATATGTTTAATTAAAATTGCAAATTTTACATTAACAAGTTCTGCTATAGTTATAATTAATAAATAATATTAATTTTATGTAATAGACTTGCTTTCCTAAATTAGTTAGTTCCCAATTAACATTTTAAATTAAATTCTTCTTTATATCCTATATCTAATAATGTCAAATGGTTTGCCATTTAAATTTTGACACGGTGCCTATTAGCATTATTATTGCTTCTAATTCATTTTAATTACATAGATAAATTAACTATATTACTATATACTTATTATAACTAGTTGGAAATTACAAGAAGAAAAAAATGAAACAACTAAAATAGTAAAATTATTATATAATCTCACTTCCTTTCCTACCGAATTAAAATTAACAAACGGAACAATTATGGAAACACGTATTTTTAATTAGTTGGGTCCGTTTTTAAAACCTAAAGGGGAAAATTTGCACAAACCCTCAAACCAACAAAATGTATTTTTCCTATCATTTTTTTTTAATTAATTTAACGTCTCGGTCATTGTACAGTTTTAAAACTTGTATAAATTTATTTAAACAAATTTGGTTTGGTGTGTTATTATTAATTAAAAATTCACTCAATATAACAGCTGTTCCCAAATTTAGTTCTTCGTTGATGGTTGATCAATTAACAGAAAATATAACCGGTTTATTAATTGATATGAAAATAAAAAAACAAAATTGTATATATTTAAAAGAATTTTCTCTCAACATGATAATTTCGGTATTATTTAACTAATTTATATTTATTGACAAATTTTTAACAATATTAGCGAAAAAGCCATAAGATTATTTCATGAATTTATAATGAAATCATTACTAAAAAATAAATAAGTAATTAATGTTTCACAATTCGTTCTAGCCATATTAATAGAATATATTTATGTCCATTTTTATTGATCCAAAAATGACAAAACTGTATATTAAATATTATTATTAGATTTTTATAGGTTTCGGCAAAAGAGAAAGCTACACACAAATATTCAGAAATTAACATATATATTATTGATCAAGTATATAATAAAAAATACAATTTAATTAATACACCTGATTTGTATACAAAAATTAATTGTCTTAATTGTTCCCTATTTAATTTTTTTCTTCTTATTAGAGTAGGTGTAGAAATTTTTAATCTTTGCCACGAATTTTAATAGCCAATAAATTAAATTACAAAACTGAAAAAGATTTCCAACGATTATTTACAACTACAACATCTGTTGTAGAAAAAAAAAATTAAATGATAAAGAGTGAAACGTTATTTCCATGACAGAAAATTTTCTTGAAACACAAAACAAGACAAAGACGAAGCTTTCGGGTATATGAAAAAAGATTTCTTGTATAAATAAAAAAAATGCTCCACAAATATCTCAACACACGGCCAGAAAAGAGGAGAAGAGTCAGTCAGTCAGTCAGTAGCAAAGAAAGTAAAGATGTAACATGCATTTGTGTGTGTCGGAAGTTAAAGAGCTAACTAAATGATCATTACTAAATATTTATTACCCAGGGCGTTTTGTAGGATTAATAACCATCTATCACTGTTCCGACACAAGTTCAACATTCCACAAGTGCAAACGAAAAATCTGAAACGAATACATTATTCTTGGGAATTTTTTTCTCTCTACTCATCTTTCAGATAAAAGAGCTAAGAATAAATTTGTTTGTTTACTCTGGTTTCATACACATACAAACATATATATATATAATTTTTGATTAGCATAACTACTAAAAATTCACGAACACAAAATGTATCATGTGCATAATAATAATGCCACATAAGGCATTTATATACATCAAAATGTTGAAACAATGGAATGGAAAGCTTGACGGATTTAAATTCGATACGAGATTTGAGTTGCCAACAAAACGGACTTTGACAGAATTTGCTTTTGTCTTGTTTATATTTGATCCACAGTATGAGTTCTTGTTGTCAGGATTTATTCGGAATTGTTTGAAGGAAATGTCGACGAATACGACAAAATTGTATACAAATTTTGATTGAAGTAATGAACAATTTTCTATCTGCTTGTAAATAATTAGCGTGTAAAGGAAAATTGAAAAATAATTTGAAAATGAGTTTGCAGAAATCTTTCTGTAAAAGTAGATAGAAATAGTATTGTAATTGATTTTTCAGAATTTTTAAAAAATCGTTGACACACCCTTTATTTAATTATTAATTATTAAATAAAGAAATTGGAAAGGTAATTGAAAAATGCATTTTTAGAGATTTTTCAAAAATAAATATGTAGTTGGGACACAAATCAGCCAGTAATAAGTAATTTGTGCTAATAAATAATTATGTACCTATTTACTTGTGGGTAAATTAATAAAATTTGAAAAATTATTTAAAAAGTAGTTGGTGGAAGCCTTCAAAAGAAAAAATTAAGTTATTATGGAAAGGTTCTGCAAAATTTTCAAAAAATCATTAGCACATCCTTTACATAATAGATAATCTAGCAATTCAATTAATAATTAAATTATGAAACTAGAAGTATAATTTAAAAAATTAACTTAAATATAAAAATTAATTCAGTTTTTTTAAAAAAAATTAAGTGCATCAATATTTGTGTTTTTAGAAATTTTTCAAAATGCCTATTTTTATAAATTATCGAGACCGGAGGTCGATAATTAATTAAGTAATTATGCAAATGAATATTTAATTACTAAAGGTAATAAATTAAAAAATAATTGTTTGAAGAAAAATCTCGATGATTGTAATTTCCAAAAATTTCGATTGAAATAATGAACAATTTTATAACTTGTTTTCGTTTTAATTGGATATTTTAATCAATATAATGTTCTATTTTTATTAATATGTATCACTCAAAGATTTAATTACCTGTACAACTAATTAAATGAAATATGTTTCTAAGAACTTACCTAGTGGAAACAACATTCTTCGTTTATAAAAATATATCCAATTAATTGTACCTGCAAACAACAATATATACTTAATTAAATTCATAAAGTCGAAATTACAATTATGAAAACAAAAAAAAAACGTTACATTTATGCAACTATTTTGTTTTGAATAAATTATTTTTCTTTACTTAATGACAAATTACTTAAAATCCAATAAATTAAACATAAAAACAGTCATTATACACATATAATATGTGTAAGTATGAACTTAATTAAAAAAAAACCTTACACAACATTACCAATTAATTACTTAATAATAAAACAATAACAAACCATTATAAATAATCTATATTAAAGCATTAATTATAGCAAATTGAAATTTTAATAACTGTTTTTCAACTAATTAGCTCTATAGATTGTAATTAATAATAACAAAATGTTAATAAATTTAAACATTATATTCGATGCATAAATATATACCTAATAAATTTAATTGTGTATATTAATATCCTGCATTTAAGTATAAATGAATACATTATTAAATAGAATTAATATTACATATTTTCGTTTTTTTATCTTAAACACACACACACATAGATACAACTGGCACATGAACACAAAATTTTACTTCCTATATGGCTAATTAGTCTTTAATTGCCTGTTAATTAGTGCTCATTATGAAACCGAAACTTCAAACTAATATAGAAAAAAATATGTTTAAAAACATATAAATATATACATATATATATGTATAGGACGGTTGCAGGAGCTTTTAAGTAGAAAAATGTTTTTACATACATGCTTAGCTTTTTGTCCGTTAATTAACCAACAATTTTAATTAATTTAATAGTATAAATTTCAAATTTTATATGTGTGGTAGATTTTTCGTTAAAAATTGTTTGATAAAATGTTTTCGTGTTTGCCTGACTATATAATTATTAATTATACAATTTGTTAATAACAATTTATCTGGTAAATTTATTATTATTATAAATTTTAAAGTGCATTTGCACCAGATAGAATTAATTTAAAAACACAGTCGGTATGACATGTTTAGTTTAATGAAACAGGCATGTTATGTTCAAGAAATATAATAAGTGGACAGAAAATTAAATGAAAATTTTATTTTTATTGATCTTTCACAAAATTTCTTTAGTACATCTAAAACGATAGTAGAAGTAAGTAATTTTGCTAATAATTAGTTAGTAAATTAAATAAATAATTACAAATGTGTTTAAAGAAATTTTTGGGAAAAAATAATTAGAACAGCATTAATTATTTTTTTATTATTTGTAGACTCATGTAACAAAATAGAATTAAGTCATTTTACCAATCAATTAATAAATTAATGAAACTAGAAATTGAACTAATTATTTCAATTAATTTAATAGTATAAGTTTCATATTTATATGCATTATATGGTAGATTTTTCGTCACAAATTATTTGATAAAATGTTTTAGTGTTGCCTGACTACCTACATAATTATACAATTTGTTAATAACAATTTATCTGGTCAATTTATTAATATAAATTTTGAAGTGCATTATTTTCAATATATGTAAATGGAATTAATTAGTAAACATAGTCGGTATATTATGTTTAGTTTAATGAAAAAGGCATCATAATGTACAAGAAACATAATTAGTAAACGGGAATAATGTTACATAAATTTTTTTACAAAATTTACTAATTTTATAATTACAATACTAACTTTATAATTACAAAATTAATCGAAAAATTAATTTTCATTATTTTTCAGATTTTTCAAAAAAATGTTAGTATTACACCTAAAACGATAATAGTAGAATTAGTAATTTTGCTAAAAATTAAATTAGGAAATTAATAAAATGAGAAAAATAATTAGTTAAAAAAATATTTTTGGAAAAAAGAAATAATTAATATGTACCCATATAAAAAAACAGAATTAAATCATTTAAGTTTACCAATACTTAATTAGTAAATTATTAAAATTAGAAATTGAACCAATTATTTTAATTAATTTAATAGCTCGTTTAATAGTATTAATTTCAAATTTTATATGTATAATATATTTTTCTTATTAAAAACTATTTGATAAAATATTTTCGTGTTTGCCTGACTATATAATTATACAATTTGTTAATAACAATTTATCTGGTCAATTTATTAATATAAATTTTAAAGTGCATTTGCAATATAAATGGAATTAATTCGAAAACACAGTCGGTATAGCATGTTTAATTTAATGAAAAAGGCATCATAATGTGCAAGAAATATAATTAGTGGACAGGATAATGTTACATAAATTCTTTACATTATTATTAAGTGCCTTTTGGCCGTGTGGGCATATTAAATGATAATTATTATGCAGTGGAAAAAATACCATCATTGACAATCCAATTAGTTAAATGGAAAATGCGCAAACCATCACAAGACAAAGATCAATGAAAATTACATTGGATTCCATTACATTTGTATTTTATAATGAAATACATGCTGTGTGTATTTATTTAATTTGACAGCCATTTTTCCATCGTACATTTCTCGTCTTTAAATTGAATTTAATTTATTATGTTAAGACATATTTTTTTTAAAATCATTTATAAACGCTCTGTATATACAGCATATATAACTTTATTATAATTATAATTTGAAATTATGTTCAAAGAAGTAAATATCACTTAAGTATGGTTCATATGATGCTAATTGCCCACATATTGTAATTTCCTGTGTATGTGCCGTTCTCTCTGATTTCTTTCTTTAAATATAATCGCAAGGAACAAAACCAGCCGGCGGATTCTTTGTAATAATAATAATAATAACGATTGATTTAATCGACTTGTTGAAGAAGAAAAACATTTTACGTAATTTGCAAATTATATTTTTTGCAAAATGGTATACAATTTAAGTTTTAATTGAAGTCGACTGTTGAAAAAGTTTTTTTGAATATCCGGTAGAGGGTTTTTGAACAGCTGAATTTTTTTTATAACAAATTTCGATATACATACCTACATACGTTTGCAAAAGTTTGAAGTATATGGTGAAAGCAAGAACTTTTTACTATTCTCTGCCAATATCCTTTACTATAACATTTCTAGCACATCTAATAAATTCTTATAATTGATATATACTGTATAAATTATCATGCTGTCCACATATAACAGGAAAAGAAATCAGAAAAATTATTCAGAATTTATGGGTTTTCACTGATCTTTCGAAAAAATTGTTAGGACACATATAATTCGATAAATAATTAAGTAATTCTACTAATAAATAATTAGTAAATAAATAAAATTAGAAAAATAATTAAGAAATAAGTTAACAGAAGACTATGAAAAAAATTATTAAGGCACTAAGTATTGATTGTTGGCATTTTTAAAAATGTTAGACAATGTAATATATATATGTATATACTCGTAAATACTTAAGAAATTTAATTTGTAAAAAATTAGTAAATACATAAATGAAATTAGCAAGATAATTGAAGAATATATTTTTAGGAATTTTTCGTAGATTTAAAACAGCTGTAACTGTTATTATTATTACACCGATAATAGTTTTAAGTAATTCTGTTAATAATCAATTATTAAATTAATAAAATTAAAAAAATTATCGACAAATGTATTTCTAGATTTTTCAAAAAAGAAAATAATTAGTATGTACATACAACCCTATAATTAAACAGAAGTAACTCATTTTAGTCATTTTTCTATTAATTAATTAGTAAATAGAAATAGAAAAACGAATTTCTAAAAAGTTTTCGAAAAATAAATGCGAATTGACACTATAGGAACCTTTTTCTCACACATTTTCGAAAATTTCATTATTAGGATACCATAACAAAATAATTACAAAGTTCTACCATGATACTATAACTATACAAGATAAGCCCAGTTCGTGAACGAATTTGTGAATCTACTGCGCATGACGTCACTCCGTGACAATGTCAAAAAATTAAATTTTTAAAATCGTTTATAATATATAATTTTAGATATTTAACTTTAAAAATATATGTTATTATTTGATATTATTCTGTTTTGTAAACAATAGTCACTTTCGAGGAAGTTTTTTGAACAAATTCGAGGATTTTTAGTTTTAAACTTGGTTTGTTGTTTACATTTGTACACAAACTTTTTAAAAAGAACTTTGTCTGCTGGAAAGGTAAAATAGCGACCCTCAGGATAAATAACCTTTGTAGTTTTTATTGTTATTGGATTGCAATTAAACACTGCTCAATAAACCATGTTTTTGGAAACCAAAAAAAATAATAGGAGATTCACTGTTTTATGAATATAATACAAAAAATAAGCAAAAAAAGCAATACACAGCACGATAATAACAATATAACGATGTAACGAAGTCTTTGAAACACAAACACGTTGTAATTTTAGAATTGTACCCAATTTTTTGTACGAGTTATGTCAAAAACAAATTGAAAATTTACGTTGTCACGGAGTGACGTCAAAAATTAGAGAGAGAGAGAAACACTCACATGCGCATGGGCTTATCTTGTATAGTTATAGTATCATGGTATTGTTTAATAATAATAACTAAAAAGAACGTAAAAGTTTTCTATAAATCTGTTTTTACAGTTTAAAACCATATTTAACTAATAGATAATCCTCAGGTTAATTATCTTGCCAATTTTTAATATTATAATTTTAGAATTAGTTTTTTTTATTTTTTAATTCTTACCATCAAGCTACCTCCATTTTTATTATTCGTTTCTTTGTATAAATTTTGGTGC
>SSSI01003631.1:0-20493 GCA_004796505.1 Oryzaephilus surinamensis | reverse complement strand
GTGTTAAAGTTTTATTAAATTAAGTTAAATTAAGTTTTCCTTAAATATTTCAGAAAATATTAGAGATATTAAAATGAAATTTTACAGAAGAGTTTTATTTATTAAGGCACACATTTGTATCAAATTTGAACGAAAACGGCCGCCCCCAACTATATTTTCTATTGGTGGGGGTGGAATCACACCCCGGGAACTTTTTATTTTGCATGTTAATATACCGTTTAAAAATTCTTATTTAATAGTAAATGTAATAAGGAAACTTTTGTGTCTCTTGAAATTTTTCGTTAAAATGAGTCGTTTTTAAAAAAAATGCGAAAAACTTAACACATCTCATCAATAAATCGACAAAATAAATTACCAGTTTTTTGAATGACACGTGATTCGAAAGTTTTTCGCATTTTTTTTAAAAACGACTCATTTAAACGAAAAATTTCAAGAGACACAAAAGTTTCCTTATTAAATTTCCTATTAGATAAGATTTTTTAAACAGTATATTAGCAGGCATATCTCTAATATTTCCAAAAATATTTAAGTAAAACCTTATTTTTTCATAAAACTTTAACACCCTGTATCTCAAAAACGAAGAGGTGTTGGACAAGATTTTATAGGACTTTTTTTCTTAAAATGTACTCAGGCTTACAACCGCTTAAAATATGTCCACGTTATTGTGGAACACCCTGTATATTAATCTACAATTTTTAGAGGTAAAATCGGAGGCTGTAACGGATATACTACAAAATCTCAACAAACCCCCTGCTTATCCCTCAACAACAACATATCCGAACAGCGACAATTTCGATGGTATTTATTCGTCAGCAGCTTACCAGCATGCCAATTGTTTCTATACAAACCCATTGTACAATAGGTGATGTGAATTTCAATAAAAAGAAATCCTGTTTTCGAAATTATCGACATTTCCAGGTCCTCAACATCACCGGCGCAACGCGTATCAGAACCAGAAATGCAAAACATCCCTACACCCCACTTGAGCCATCACCATCATCATCATCTCAGCAGCATATCACCAACCCATTTGGCCAGCATCAAACAAGAACCAACAGATCGGGAGTTTGATGGTTAACTTTTTTAATTGAAAATTTAATATTACGATAAATGTAAACAAAATTCCAACCGCCATGTAAATGTTGTTAATTCAACAATACAGAAGGGTTAATATTAAACGGGTGGCTTGTTTAGTAGACACCAACTTTTAGAGTTGAAACCACGCTACGAGAAACCCCTCTGGCATATAACACGGCGTAGAGAAGATTTTAATTGAAACTAATCAATATTAATAAAGCTATTACATACATCCCCTTTGGTCCATTACACCACATCTACTATGCATTCGATAGATTCACTTTACTATATTACAATTTTAATCTTAATTATTAATTTTTCATTATTAGTGATCCGAAAAGTTTAATTATAAATGCAATATTATAATATATCATCATCGTATTTAATTAAGATTTATATTTTGAAAACGATTTCGTATTGGTTGAGGAGAAATATTCTTCGGGATGGAAAAAAAATTGTAGAGACGACATGTAATCAAATTTTACACCCTACGGCGTCTCGTAGCTAAAAAAGGGCTCGGTGTGTGTGTGTTATTTGCATGCGGCTTCAAATAATATGTTTATCCGCAGGAGATCGTTCTATGCAGATTTTAATCGTACAAGAATGAATTTTGATTTTCTATATAGGAAAGTCATAGTAAATTTTCATCACGTTTTCTATATTCGATAAGGCGAAAAAATTTGTATCAATACACGCGCTGAATGTCAACAGTTGGTTTACATTTAAGAGGATTTTTTCTTGTTCCAATTAGCCAACCAGAGTGTTATATGTTTTAGGGCCGCAAATAAGGAGTAACTTTGAAAGGAAAATCGTTAAATCGAATTGGAGGCAAAATGCACACGCTATTGTGTCTAGTAATTAAATTGTGCGTGTTTTTGTACAATGTAGTTGCAAATGTTTGGTTTTCAGGTGACAAAAGTGATGAGAAATCGGTTAAAGAAACGGAAACTCGAGTACAAACTTCGGCAACAGGACGACGCGGTTCTTTGCAACTTTGGCAATTTCTTGTCGCCCTTCTGGATGCACCGGATGCAAGTGCTGGATGCATTGCGTGGACTGGTCGTGGAATGGAGTTTAAACTGATCGAACCAGAAGAAGTAAGTCGGATTCTGTTTAGAAATCTAATTCTCTATTGTTGATTGAAGGTCGCCAGACGTTGGGGTGCACAGAAGAACCGCCCCGCAATGAATTACGACAAATTGAGCAGATCTCTGCGTTATTATTACGAAAAGGGCATTATGCAAAAAGTGGCTGGTGAAAGATACGTGTACAAGTTCGTTTGTGATCCAGAGGCACTATTTAATATGGCATATGGAAATCACGAAAATAATGCTAAACAAACCGTTCTAAATAGACCGCAAAATTTAAGCACCAAAAATGATACACACCATATCGCTTACACTGATATGCTCAATTTCTACAACTGTGGCATTGCACATCCCTATCAACATTTACATCCGTATTTACAAGATGCAAAACATACACGTTATCCATAAAAAAAGAAGTTGTTGTAATAATAATAATACTTGATTAGAAGTACATATATAATTTGATGGCAGGAAAAATATATATATGTATATGATACTTAATTACATTGTAGAGTTATTTTTTGTGCAAATTTCGAGTTTTACATAAGAATTAGTTTATTATTTACTGTTTTTTTGTAGTTTCTTTGTTTATTATTATAGAGCTTTTAAATAAATCATAACAACTTAAAATTCGAGTTTATTTCTTTATTAGCAATTTAGAAAATTCTATTTACATAGATATTTCTTTTCTCTTACATAGTTCGTAACAATATACGTATGTTAATTTAAAATAATAATGTTTAATGAGATTTGAGTATTTATAAATTTAAATCCATAAATTTAAATTTTTTACTAGCAGTGGTATCTATCGCCCAACAGCTGAACCTCTCAGTTTAGATACTTGCAACAAGATGGCTCTTTGGCTTATAAACAATTAATTTTTAGGTTATTTAAAAACAATTTATTGCAATTTGCAATTAATTAATTATTAATAAATTGTAATGACCACAAAAAAACGTTGGTTCAAACAAATTTACTCCGATTCCCAAACAAATAGCCAAGCAAACGAAATCTCGTGGAGCAGTTCAGAATCTGATGAAGAACTTATATCACTTTTTAAGAAAAAACGGAATTTACACAAAACATGGTTAAAATGGAATGAAATTAAAATCGAAAACGAATTTAATCCAAATTGTACCGATTCTTCGGTAAGATGTAATACTCCTTCGACTAGAACTTCTCTATCTGACAATTCAGAATGTTCGCCTATAATTGGAATCGATTTTCAAGAATCGTCACCGATATTGGCCAATTTCGAAAATACATCAACATCGCCAGTGTTGGGGAAACGCGCAATAGTTAAAAAAGTTAGATTACGCAATACAAAACGTAAAATTAAGGAAACTTCTCCAGTCCAACCAAAACAACGAATAAAAAGTGAAAGTCCAGACATTTTTGGCACTCAAAATTCGTCAATCTACATTTCTCCATCTAGTCCAGATGTAGAAGCTGATAGCACGCTGAATATAGAACCGTTCCCCAGCCAAAACAGCACGTCTGTTGAAAATAATCAAACGAACAGCACAAATTCAAGTTCGGGAAATTCATTGCAACATGAATTGAAACGCAAAAAACGAAAATACAAGAACGATGGCTTGGCGTTTCAGCTGCAACGTGTTGTACGTTTGCAAAATTCTCGTACTTCAATGTGGGAGCACGAAATGCACACGGGAAGAACTACTGAAGAGGATTCCGATGGTGTTGTCGAATTTACATTGAATTTATTATGGAAGGAATATGGAAATACGCTAATGGAGTGTGAGTACATAAATAAAACTTGTTCTAATGCGGAAAAAACGTTTCTAATTGTCGTTGGCAACAATATACGAACTAGTGTGATATTTAAACAAGATAACAAATATAAATTATATCCCCCATACACGGAAAAAACTATTTTGTATAAATTTAGACACGTTAAAATCATATATAATGCAACAAAATTTATTTTGTGTAAATAAAATCATTTAGTTCAACGTAAATTTTTATTATTGTACAACATTTACATACAAATATTGTTTTTATAATATTATATTGCTATAGGTTGTTTTTTATTTGATATTTTACGTCTAAAACTGAAGCTAAATTGTAATAATTCGAGAGAATATTTCGGCTGCATGCGTGAATATTTTTAACGGAAACTAACAGTTGAAGAAACTTTATAAGAATTGTTTTGGTGCTTGTTTTTTAAACGGAAATTTAGCTTCATTTAGACGTAATTTACAATGAGAAAGGAAACACTCAATATACATTTACAGTACATAGAATAAAAGAAAACATAACAGTTTAATTTCATCTTTGATTGTCTATACAAATTTTAAGTTTTTAAATAAATTTTTATCAAAACAAATTACTTCTACCCTGAATAAATGTTTATAAGAAAACTGTATATAAAAATGGAATAAAATATCATTAAATCCAAATATTGTGTCTGGTTTTAGTCTTTTTGAAATTACATAATTTGATCCTCAATCACAGTTTGTGCTTATGACTTTATTTGAAAACGATATGAATTCCAAATCAAAAATAATCGTGGAATTTTAAAGCAATTCGGCAAGTTTTTAAGTGCTTTAAACGAAATAGAACGTAAATAGTGGAACATTCAAGACCATCAATGTTTACACTTATTATTAGATTCAATTTCGGTTAACAACAGCACTGCGTACAGAATTTGTGCAATTGCATATTGTTGTAAACAATCGGTTGGCAAATGTTCGGGCTGATGTGCGAGCCCGATTCGACCAAGCCCCAATTCTCTTCGTACCATCTGAAAGAAAAGCCTCAAAATTCATTAACAAATCACAAATTCTCAATTACTTACTTTGTAGACCTAAAACATCCTAAAACATAAAACATTATCGTATTGTTGCGGTTCGTGTCACAAAATACTCACAATTTTCCCTTTTTGTTTGTTTCCGTTACGTTTATCGGCTTCTTGGCACGCTTTTTCGCACAATTCATTCAAAAAATCGTTAACATCTTTCATTTTGTCCGGATCGTTTTTAAACTGTGCCATTTGCAGTTCCAACGATTGATTCAAATCCAATTGTAAATCTGCCATTTTGTTGGTTTTATAAAAAACTAGCTAACACAAAATGCACGAGCGTTTATTCGTTCATCTGTGTATCATATTGCAATAATTATGCAAATGATCAAGGATATTTGAACATGTAACACTTTTTAATAATTCACTGTACGTGCACTGCGTCCTCATTCGCCGCACACACAATTATTTGCCCTACTAAAATGCACGCTTAGTCGCGTCGTATATGTACAATATTTCGCCCTGGGCAACGCCACAAGTGAACCTAAAAATGGACTCCTGAAAAATCGATTGGGCGCTCACACGAAGCGCGATCACAACACGAAAACAACACAACTTCAACTGCGTATCGAAACATGCAAATTAAAATATTGGTGAAACTTGTTTATTTATTTTATGATTATTTTATTCAAATATAAGTGCGCCTTATTTGTTTCTACTTTATTTTTATTGGATAGTTCAGAAAAACAGCATTATACACAAATAATGGCATTTATTTTACATTAAATTAATAATAGAAATCGATATTATTTTTTTTAACAAACACTTTACTAGTAGTTAATCGAACATATTCCGTACCATCGTCCTGTTTGGCTTCGATCGTCCTCACCGGTGGCGGTTTGCGTATTTTCCGGCCATGTTTGCCGGATTTACGTTGCCACCAGCCGGATCTTGGCCGATTACCCAATTCTCGGTTCTTTTGTGCGGAACCAATTGGCGTACTCGAGTGTTCAACGTTACTTAATCGCCCCACAGTGCACATACAAATCGCCGGCAAACTGAACTCCCTTTTGCTGGGCATCGCAATCACTACGTGGTTGTTGGGGGCCTTTCGTACGATTGTAGCAAAAGTTCCGGCGGCATGAATAAAGAATCCTCCAGTTCCCGGATACTTTTCCACGCAATTTACTTGAGTGCCGATTGGTAGGGCGCCTAATGGATAAGCGTCGCCTTCATTCGGTCTAACTAGATAGTAAATAAATTAAATACGGACAAATTGTGAAAAAAAACCATCTGGAATACCTGGAATACGAGGAATATAGCTGGATGTACGTAATATGTCGCCCTCTTTCATGTTTACAGTTGCTAAATAGTAGCGCATTTGGTCTCCATAAGCTACTAAAGCTACATTCGCCGTTCTGCAACCGTCTTTAATTATTTTGATGACTTTTTCCTCCCGTGGGGGGCTGTTGTCTTTTGGACCAGTTCGAACCCAGTCAATCCAATGATATTTATGTTTAATGCCGCCCCCAATACCTTTAACGGCCAGTCTACCTGTAGCTGGGTCTCTGCCGCCTAAATTTGTTACTTCTAACGGCTTAACAGTGTATTTTTCGGGATAATGAACAATTCTTCGATAGGCACGGTGTACACCAATTACAGGTTCATCTCGAATTAAATATTTATACCTAACAACACCCATACATTTCGTGAAACTAGTTATTTCTGTAATGGAAATGTTTCTGAAAGCTTTCGTAAGAGAATTCATAATATTTAAGCAAATTTAAGGGCATAAATTTTTTTTGATATATATTTAGGTTAACTGCTAGGGGAAATCCAAAGTCCCTAAATTAAAAGGGCTCTGTAAGAATAGTTACAGTTTCCTTTATCTACAGCGCCACAGCAAATTAAAAGAAATGTTCCAATATTTCTCAGTTTTGTGCATTTGTGAATAATTTTTTCCAATTAATTTCTTAATTTATTTCTTTATTAAATAATATGTTTTTCACTATTTTAATAGCTATGTGGTTTACGTTATAATTATGTTTATTTTTTTGAGAACTAGTAAATAAAATTTCCGTAATTCGTAATAAAAATCGACCCCATAACCCCCGAAATGGCAGTAGATTTCAATATAGAAGTTAGAAAAAAACAATTAGAAAGTCTAGATCAATATTTAAACTTTTCGAAAAATAAAGTTCAATCCATATTGGATAAGCTGGGATGGAGTGCGAAAATATTACTCGAAGTAATGCTTTCAACTTTTACGTTTAAACGTCGTAGTAATTTGCTTTAATTTCTTTCTAGGACAAAGAGCCAATTATGATCAATTGCTCAATAAATCCTACTCATAGAATACCCTTTAAAACGGCTGAAGAACATCTGAAAAAATGTAGCATTAGAATAGCTGGTTACGATAAAGACGAACAATTTCTTTCTGAACCGTTAAACGAAACTGCCTCCACTAGCACCATAAAATTAGGTAGTTTCTAACGTACGGTGTACAATTTGCGACCAAACACGTATCAATTATTTTCAGATTATCAACAAAAAGTCGAAATATTGTCGCATGCTCGCTGGTGCAATCCACATTTTCAGCCAGGTTCGTATTTCAGTTTTTTATGCACAACTAAGATTGTCTTGTACGTTTTTATACGAAAAAGGAATGTTTTCAAGCAATTTGCCATAACGTACATAATTTTTTTGCAGAAATGTACACATACAACTTACATGAACTACTAATCCTTCATATAACAATAATTTAGATACATTATATTTATAGATTCTATAAATATCCTTTTTTGAATATCCTTTTTTGTTTGCAATTCAAGCAAAGGTACGTTTGTGTATAATTTGCAATCAATTCAAGTACAATTTCAAACTGCAATTTAAGAAAATCGTTATTACAATTCTTAAGAATCATTCGAACGATTATTGGCAAAAACCCGTTTGTTATTAATTGAATTTCGCTTGTTCCTGCAGCATGGAACGGTCACGAACCCGATCCGATGACTTCAAACCGCCTAACTTGCACGTATTCGGCGGACGAACGTTTAGCTCTTTACGATTTTTGTGTAACGAATACGGAAAAGCCGCCCGATCCACCTGAATACAATGTGTAAGTAGTTGTCCAGTTGAAACAATCGAAATTTACATTTTCCCGTAGTGATTTGGATGAAAAACCGCCGGAGGGCAAAGAACTGACGTACGAGGAACGACTGGCCCGCGAAAGGGACGCCAAACGGCGGCGCATCAAATACAAATCGGTGCACACGAATCGCAAAAGTCACACGGAAATCATGAAGGAGTTGATCGAAAACCAAATGGAAGTGTACGTTGATTGGTTGGACAGTAAACAAAATAGTGAGAAAAACGCGATGAAAAAGAGGGACGAAATCGAACGGCCGCATTCATCGACCAGTAAACACAGCACACATTCAGGCGATTCACGCAAAAAGTACGCGGCGGAACGCAGAAATGGCAGTTTGGACAGACGGAATTCGCACCGGCCGTACGATAAACGGCGTCGCGACGACAGCAGGGATCGCAGAAGACGGAATTACAGGGAACGGTCCGATTCGAGTCACACAAGTCGTTCATCACACCATCGAAACCGTTCACACGATCGTAGACGACGTTAATTGAATCAAAAGTGTTTTCTATGGTTTAAATAAATTCATTTTGTAGTAATTTTGGTAGTTTTTTTATTGTGTTGGGCTGGCGCCCTCTATCTTCAACTACGCGAATGTCATGTTTAAAACGATGTAGAGTCCTTTAAACGTACTCTAAAACCAAAGAAAGTAAAACGATGAAAGTTGTTAATTTAAATCACCACAATTTTTACAAAATAATTTCGTTTTTATTAAAATATATCCGTTGGTAACAGCGGCTTTAGTACAATATTGGTGTTGTTCGGTAAGTCGAGCGGTTCCTGTTGGAAGTGCTTTAATAATTCACGTAATGAATCGAATTCCGGTGAAGAATTGTCAACTGAATCGAATCGGAATTTGCCGTTGACTCTGTTAATGCCAACGTGCTTAACAGTCCCCACTTTTACTGATAACGTTACGAAAAATGTGTTACTTGGACGTAGCAAAAAGACACCGTCTTCGAATTGTTCTAACAGTAATTTAGATCCACGTCTATCTGTGTTGCGATAGAACGGTTCGTTGTTTAGATTATCTGGAAAAATAATATAAATACGATTTTTAGTAATTGGAAAAGTTTTACAGTCAAGATTTTCGTATTCGATGTCGTCTTCCTCTACTTGTTCTATAAGTTGTTTTCCTAATTTATTCGTTATGTCTTCACTGATACTGTTCGGTGGTTTTGGTAAATTTAGCATTTTTATTTGCGGTTTAGTCGTTTCGTCATGGTTTTGCTTTAAGTGCGTATTTTTATCGTGGCTGTTTTTTCGTAAATCTATTTCCATGCCATATGTTTGATTCAGTAAATCTGAAACACAATTTAGAGATTTCTGTTATCGGATAACTGTTTAAAAAACCTGGTACTGCAGTTTGGTCGAAATGGTACCTATTTTTACTCTCTTTTACGGTGTTTACGTATTCTGGCAAATCTAAAAAATAAATACCAGTCTTTTATTGTTGTTAAATTATCTAAAAAAGACCTTCTATTATTTGCTGTTCTTGTATGATTCGTTTTTCACTTAATATTGTTAATTTTTGATTCACTTCTTCATTGACATATTCCGGCAATTCTGGACTAGTTTCTCTAGATGTTTTATCATTGTTCTTAGCCACATTTTTCGTATCAGTATTTTCATATTCTGGGAAATCCTGATCATCATTTTCGTAGATTGTATCTTCCTTTATTCTATCTACCTCCCGTCTTGGCGGTAAAGGCGGTAATGGACGATTAGAATAATTAATTTGTCGCAAACTGTCCTTTGGATAAGTGTTTGATTTATTTCTATCGAAACGTTCAAATCTCTTATCGCTTTCCGTATCGCTACTATCACTATTTGCTACTGAAGTAGTAGTATCTTTCAATTTTTCTCTAGGAAATGCTAACGCTTTTCTGTTTTCAATTTCTACATCATCAATTTCTGCGTATTCATTCAACTCCTCGTCCAATTGCTCTTTTTTTGGGAATTCTGGCTCTACTTCCTCATCTTGTGGTGTCTTCGGTAATGGTCTATTCAAATTTTTAAATTTATTCAACCTTTTTATTTGAATTTGTGAAGTTCCATTCTCTTGTTTCGACCTATTATTACTGTCATTAATTACTGGAGGATTAATATTAATCGGTACTAAATAATCTTCAACTTCGCTCTTTTTCTCCACCTTCTCTTGTCTTTTCATTAACACTGGTTTATTTGCTATTGGGGGTCTAGTCATCTCCAAATAAGAAGTAGGTCGGTCATCAGGTTCTGGAGATGTTGGTGGAAATCTTAATGGTAAATCAATTGAATATTTTCTATGTGGCACCGGAGAAACTTTATGAATATGTTCGAGTTTCGCAATAACATTATTACGGTTTAAACTAAAGCTTACTTTTCGGTTCAAATGTACTTTTTTTACGTCATCGAATTGCAATTGCTCGGTTTTTATCTTATTTATACATTCCCAAACAGCTTTCTCAAGCTGTCTGTTTGTTAATTTCATATTTCGAATTTGAATTTCACTTAAATCCTATAAAATAAATCTTATTTTATCTCATTTAAGCGCCACACCTTAATTTAGTTTTGATTATTCATTTACATAACAGAAATTATTACTTGATTATTACTGGATCTTACCAGAAGCTTTTGTCCTGTGAAATCATTTTCTTCAATGAAAGATACCACATTTTCAGGAAACTGATTCTAAAATACATGCAGGTATTAGATAAGTAGTTATATCTAATTTATACTAGAGACAACAATATGTTTAACAACAATTGTACCTTTTTTAAACAAGATACCAGTTCTTGATTAGAAAATAATTGCACTTTTCTATTAATGTTATTCATAATGATTATTATGTGTATAACACGTAGTTTTTTTAGTTAACAGTGCAAAAGGAAATTGTTACTGCATTATGAATCGTTTTCTGATATCTTATCATCAAATTTGTGTTATGTGTAGTTACAATTATTTAAACATTTGCTTGCTTCTAACTTATTTAATTATTTATTTATTACACTTTATTTACCTGCGATATAAATACAAGCTGTAAATTCGGTATCAAATTGTGAAAATCTTTCTTATCTACACTTAATCTCATGCTAAATTTTTTTTATATTAATATATTTAAATCTCAAATCCTATACTTTTATACAAATTCCTACATTTAGTTTTAACTTGCAAAACATTGCAAGTACATGCAGTATATTGAACATTATTTAAAAAAATTTAAAAAGAATTCATTTTTTAAATTTAAATTTAAATTTGTTGCCACAACAACAAAACGAAAGTTACTAAACCCACCTGACAAACGTCAAAATGATTACAGTTGTCAAATAATAAATTGATTTGTCCTGTAAAGCGACAATTTTACAATAAAACTTACATGTAAATTAATTACTATCGCAATGACAAACAAATAATCAAATTGTACAATGAATTTACACCAAATTGTAAGTGGTGCTTGCAATGCTGGTGACAAATGTTTCGCAGTTGGTTCAGTTGAAGGAGTTCCATTTACAGTAATTGGCAAACTAAAACGCAATTTATATCATTTAACTGAAATGTTTTGCACTTTAATAGGCCTACGCAGCTGGCTGCAACATAGTCATCCTTGCATCAACATTCGAACGAGTACAAATCATCCCTGGAGCCGTTCACGATTACATTCGAATCAGTTCGATTGACTGTTCAAGCGATACAGGAAAAATAGCAGCCGCTTACAACAACACCGTATGCGTTTACGAGCCCACACCCCTCATCCACAACAATTCCAAGCACGGACTGGACTACAGATGGGTCCAAACGGGCACCCTGAAAACCGAGTCCCCAATTAGAGCTTTAAGCTGGAACTTGGAAGGCACTAGGCTGTTAACTGCCGGCAGTTTAGTCCAGCTATGGCATTTAAAGTCCACGCAAAATGAATTCGAGGATGTGTCCGTGAAATTCACACTAGGCGGCGAACATAACGAAGGCGGCGACACAAATGAAGAGCCAGACAAGCCCCAAGAACAGGAACAAACGTGTTGGCAGTGCGTTTGGAAAGCGAATACAGCAATTCCTGTACAACACTTAGCTTTCAGTCCAGACGGTACGTTATTCGCAACGTGCGGTGAAAATGATCGACTTGTAAAGATTTGGTACGAGAATAAACACTGTAAGTTGTTTTAAACCTAGTTTTGTGGTCAAAATAATGCATTAATTTCTTGTTAGTTTTATTTACATCGAAAAGTACGGAAGGTCCGATTGAATTAGAATACGGATTTGTTTATATTGCACATCCGAGAGCTGTTACACATCTATCATGGCGTACAACCAGCAAATACATGCCCAAAGGCTCGGTTTCCAATATGCTGGTGACGTCATGCAAAGACAACATTTGTCGACTGTGGGTGGAAACTGTTCTACCAGAAGATGGACTAGTGAATTTATCGCAACTCGATCCACAGGCACACCATCCGAAATTCCGCACACACCGCCATAAACACCGATTTATGCAACGATTGAAACACATGAAGACTTGCTTCCACATTCGACGCCATGCAAAACATCAGGCACAAGGCGTTTGCGGCCAATCGGCCCCAATTCCAACACTACCATCCACTTACAGCGTCCACGACTTCCATTCGTACGGATATCATGGTACTGGCGTTACGCCAGGCCTGCATTTCCATTTGGCCGCGTCTGTGAACGCAGAAACCGATATTCCATTAGTTCCGAACATCAGTTATTGCAATCCACGCCCTGCTTTCGTTCTACATTGGCTGGACAACAAAGAAATGCAGTTCAGTTTACAAGCTGAATTGTTTTTGGAGGAATTCGCCCGGCCAGTTGTTGATAATACGGAAATAAGTGAAGAAACAGCAGTTGAAGAACCATTAATGGAAACGGGAAATGGAGCGGATGGTGTGGATGCAAGAATTGAAAGTTTCCTAAGAGATTGGCACCATAGTCCGGATTTGTTGTTCAGTATTCATCCAGTTGATGGTAGTTTTCTCATATGGGTGGTGGAATGGTTGGATGAATACCATCCGGGGTCGTTCCGGCAGGCTCAAGTGTCGTTTTCGACGCGTATACCATCAGCGTTTCCAATCGGTGATTCAATGAGTATGTCAACAACGGTTAGTTTGTACAGTACAACGCCATTGTTTAAGCATTTAGTTAGAGATGTGGTGAATCGCGATTTATGCCACAAGGACACGTGTAATTTGGCTAGTGTTAAGGAAGAGGATGAAACAATTGGACAAAATCCAAACAATCAACAAGTACAAGACGATCAAAACGAGGCCGTACCGCTTGTATCGTTGGTTACGAAACACGATAACGGCACATTGAATTTGTGGCAAGTCACATTTGCGGATAAAAGTAAATTTTGCCATGTGCTGAGTATTGGGCATAAAAGCCGCGCCTCTGGGCATCGTTTTCGCGTCAATGACATCACATGCCATCCGGTGTTGCCGTTATTGTTGACGACTAGTCATCATAATATTGTTGAACAGAATAAAACGCAAACGGGACACGGTTTTTGTAGTGAATTAATACTGTGGAAAGTCGATGCTGTTGGTCCGTTATCGAAATCGGGCGGTATATGTGAATTGGCACGTATCAGTTCACCAGAACCTTCAGCATTCAGTAATGTGGCATGGATACCAACATTGCTGCCATCCAGTACTTTAGGGAATTTCTCAAATTCACCTAGTGCCTGTTTTGTAGCATCGGATGGTCAATGTTTGCGTGTCTATCAAGCCGTTATTGATGCTCGCACCTTGTTAGCTGATCTATCATTTAAAGAGAATCGTAAATACGGTGAAGAGGACAATGAAACCGAATCGGATTTGTCGTCATTTAATCAAGAAAGTCTATTAGAAAATATTAATATCGTTTCACAGCAAAGTACATCACGACCTGGCTGTATAATTCAATTGGAAACCATTGCAGAAGCCATCCAATGGCACAATACAACATTCTTGCATGTTTATCAAGAACAATTAATCACCGGGCAGAGGAGTACACCGATCACATTGTCCGGACATGATGCAATGGTTGATTTGCAACAGAATGCAATATTTGAGGAACCGTTTTATATTGTTTTACTTGATTGTACTGATCAAAACACCATTATACATACGTGGAAATTGACGATAGCTTCGACGGACAATGAAATGCCATTAACTGGCAGTCAAATGTATGTGCCGGATTGTAATTTAGTGCAAGATGAAAACGATTTATCGCGAAAGAATAGTATGGAATCGTTGCATTTGAAACAAACAAAATGTACACCACACATTAATATACAAGTGACAAGGGAAGTGAAACAGATACTCGGTATACCGGATGGTGTGGAAATTGTGCATGCAGCACCAGCTGCTGGCCATTTAAGTTCTGCTTCCATATATCCAGCCTGTTTGGCACCATATTGTTTTGCTACAGCGTGCAGTGATGGTGTTATACGTTTTTGGACTGTTTCGAATCAACAAAATCAAATCAATGCTGTTAAACATCAATTGTTGGAAGAAAATGGTATTGTTGTTAATACAGGGAAAGTATGGACTGAATGGAATATGGTAAAAGAATCAGCAATTGAAATTGAAGGACAAGTTTTAAATATAAGCGTTGCATATTCGGGCCGATTGGCGATCGCATATAAATATGGTAAAAGTTTTACACGACCAAATAAAAATGATCACGATTCACGCTATATAAATTTGTGTGTGGCGATTTATGAATGCGAATCAACTGGTGGCACAGAATGGATTTTAGAAGATATTATACATTTGAAAAATATACATTTACCACGTATTGATATTGGCCGTCATTTGGATTTAAGTTATTTATATGATTCGCGTACATTAAAAAAGAAACAACGTATTAATGAAGTGTTGCACACATTTTCAAATGATGATCGTCAAAATTTGGCCACTGAACCGAATATAAAGCCAACATTGTTGGCTGTACCGAGTTTTACAACATTACAATCGTTGCGGAAGTCGATATCGGAAATGGGCAATATTTGTCCGTTAACACAAAAACATATTGTACAATTGGATTGGGTGTCCAATGAAGATGGTTCGCATATTCTGACAGTTGCATGCGGTAGTAAAATAATGCTTTATACGCCATTATCAACGGATTTGGCGCAAGCGAATGTGAAAGCTATGAAAGAATCGTTAAGTAATTACAGACCGATTTTACGGAAAGCCAGCAGTTTGGCACAACCGATGTTTGTTGATGTATTCAAATGGATGACATTACGTAAAATTGAATTACAAACAGCTGATGGTTTGCCAGCATTGCCAATGCAAATCAGTTGGGTGCGTGATGGTATTTTAGTTGTTGGAATGGATTCAGAAATGCATGTGTACACACAATGGAAGCCACAAAATCCAAATGTAACTGTTACGAATGGCAGTGAAGTGGATGGTAAAAATGCACGTGATATGGATTTTCGTACATTAACACAAGAAAATCAAAGAAAACTGGCTGCTATACCGACATTGGGACGTATCAGTTCGGTGAATTTACAAATTTTGGATAGAAAACGTACAAAAGACACGAATATTGATTATATGCCCGATTATGGTTTGTTTGAAGCGTCCCGTATCGCTTGTCCAGTATTGCCACAATATCATCCGAAACAATTGATGGAATTATTAAATTCCGGTAAAATTCGATGGGTTAAAGCGATCCTAGCGCATTTAGTTAAATGTATTGGTGGCAATCAAGAGAATCCTGAAGAGATACAAGGCTGGGCCAGAGCTAGAACGTTGTCAGTTAGTTATCCGGCTGGTAGTCCAGAACATCGTGCCAGTATTAGTGAAATTGCACTCGATTATGATGAAATCAACAATATTCCACCATTGCCATTGTGGACATTGTTGGCCGCTGATAAAGAACAGCCGGTTATTAAAGAAGAAAAGAAAGATTACAATGAATTGTTCGATAATAATATTATGATGGAAGAATCCTTGGATACATTATTGGAAGATCAGGATTGTCAACGATTGGAACGTAGACCGAGTGAACGAAATGTCGGTTTAACACATTTTACACCGAAACAAGGACGGATTCTATCACGTTTATTAACCCATATGCATTTACCCGGTTTGTCCAGTTTGGATCAAATGCATTTATTGGCATTAGCCGATACGGTGTCAACATGTAACACGGATTTGGCGGAACGATTTGCCATTGATGCTGCCAAATCGGCAATGGCAAAAGAAAATCTAATTGGTGGACAAACGGAAGAATTAATTACAGACAATTTAGATGATTGTGGCCTACGGTTTCTATTGGCAATGAAACATTATAGTTATTTGTTAAGATGTTTGCCATTGGCACAACGGACACAATTCCAAAAACAGGGTGTTGGCAATAATAATTTGGCATGGGCATATCATTCGGAAAGTCAAGAGGAATTGTTGAATTTAATACCGAGTTATGCGAAAGGTGAACCGACTTGGGTGCAATTACGTGAACTCGGTGTTGGTTGGTGGATAAGGAATTTAACGTTGTTGAAACAATGCGTTCAAGTATTGGCAAAAGCGGCCTATCAGTCGAAACAAGATCCAATGGATGCTGCATTGTATTATTTAGCAATGAATAAAAAAAGCCTGTTATGGGGTTTATATCGTTCGAAACGGGATGAACGTATGACCTCTTTCTTTTCCAACAATTTCAGTGAAGATCGTTGGCGGAAAGCGGCATTAAAGAATGCGTACGCTTTATTGGGTAAACAACGGTTTGAACATGCCGCCGCTTTTTTCCTTTTGGCGGGAAATTTAAAAGATGCAATTGAAATCTGTTTGAATCGTTTACAAGATTTACAACTAGCCATTATTGTTGTACGTTTATATGAAGGTGATAATGAGAACTTGAGGAAATTGTTGTACGAAGAAGTGTTGGGTTGTGATGCGAATGGAGAAAATCAAGATATGACAAAAGCACATCCAGATCCATTTTTACGTTCAATGGCATTGTGGACGTTGAAAGAACATCAAGCCGCATTGAGTACGCTGTTGATTGGAAATGCTGGCACACAACATCCATCACATGAAGATGATACACGCGAATCGAAGGAAGCTGATCCGAATGTGTTCAATTTTTATGTTTATTTACGTACACATCCACTTCTTGTACGTCAACACTTGGCCAATTATGGTAAACGGAAAGTTTGGCTACCAGGCGGGAAACATTTAGTGTCCGATGAATTTATAACACCGCTGGAAAGGCAATTATATTTCACAACAGCACATGGACATTTCCGGGCCGGTTGTCCGGCGCTTGCATTGGAAGTTTTATCGAAATTGCCATTTGTTGTGTCCGATTTGAAGAAAATAAATACGACACCCGTTGTGTCACCGAAACAAAAATCAATTGACCGGCCAGAAATCGATACCGGAATGATTTCTTGGGACAGTAAACCTCAACAGTCGGCAGACGCGCTTGATTGGAGTGCTCCAGTCAGTTCTGGTGTTAAAACCGATGATCTGGATTTGAAATGGAGTGATGATGAAGGCGATAAAGGCAGTGAAAGTTCAGATGGTGGAATTAATTTAAAATTAAATCGTAGTGAAGAAACTGTTGAAGATGATGATGAAATTGATGATGCAGCAACCAGTTCTGTTCAACAAATCGACATAATGGCACAACAATTGAAATTTATCGCTTGTTTAAAAATTCTTATGGAAGAATTATCAACATTGGCGACAGGATTTGAAGTTGATGGCGGTCAATTGCGTTATCAATTGTACATTTGGTTGGAAAAAGAAGTGGAAGCTTTACGCCAATTATGTAATTATACAACAACGGAACTAACTGAACCAGCCGATTTGGAACAATCCCCAGAACCGGGGGAAGCCATTACAAATACGAAACCGACACTGCACGAAATTTTGGTACAAGAAAAATTGGATTTTGAAGCGAAAGTACAACGGGCGGCGAAACGGAAACGTTGGTTGCGCGCCAACGAAACACTGTTACGTACATTGTTGAGTTATTGTTCTTTGCATGGAGCTACCGGAGGCCTGGCCTCGGTTAGAATGGAATTAATGCTGTTGTTGCAAGAATTGCAACAGGAAAAAACCCATCAACAGCTTTTAAGCCCACTACCGTTCCCAACTAGTTTGCCATTGTTGGCAGCCAGTGTGGCAAGTAGTAAAACAGTCGTCGCCGATCCAATACGTTATTTACAAGGCCTAACACACGACATGTTACACACAATGGTGGAACTATCGCAACCAAATACAACACAAAGTCAATTGCTTGTTTTACGCGATTTAGCAATTGCTTTATCAGCATGTATATATCAATCGTTATGCGATTCAGATACGTTTAAAAGTAGTTTACAAGATTCACAAGAATTGTGTTCAACGCATCTAGTTGGACGGCGTAGAAGAATGTCTTTAAATGATGCACAACAGATTATTACATTGCCACCGAAATGGCCGGGTGTAACAAGTTTACGATCGCTTCTAGCTAGAGAAAAAGACGAGGACACGCCACGTTTAACTGTATTGTTGTGTGAAGCGTTTACGGCCACCTATTTAGCACTGCTGCTTTATGGAATGGTTACGTGTGATTGTGTAATTCTGTTCCATGTAACTGGGCATAATTTCAATCAGGATGTGTGGGGCCAACTGTTTGGTGGCGGTATAAAAAAACTATTACGGACGGCCAGTGTAAGTGGTGGTACAATTGTGTCACAACAAAGTGTGTCAAGCACGCCAACGGAGGAATCCAGTGGACCAGCCAATTGGTTATCAAAACAACGTGTTAAATTAAATACAAAACTACTTGGCCATCAACCGTCCGTTATGAAAGAAGACAAGCCAACGTACAGGGAACAGTTTGTACCACCGGAAATGAGTATTTTGGCATTTTTATTACAAAAACCATCAGACGGTCTCAATATCGGTAATTATTTGGATGAAGGTGAAAGTGAAAATGAAGAAAGTGAAGAAGAAGACGTGTTTGATGGACCAACAACGGCCGCAACACGTACTGTTAACGATGAACATTCTGATCCAAATTCCTATTCTTGGCTAGTATTAAAAATGGCCGTATTACGTTTAGTTCAAACGCGTTTAAATGATTTTCTATCGGTGGCTGGACTGGAGGTTAGCGAATTACCAGTTGCTAGTCCATTATTACACAGTTCTTTAAGAAAATTGAATATTTGGCAAGAAGCATTACGTAAAGAATTGGATAATCGTCAAACGCCACCTGAATACATACCCGGTTGTTTTGTTGAAAATTCAACAACGGGCCCAGCGAAAAATAAATACCGTCAATTATTGGAACCGCACAATACACCATTTAGTTTGAAAAGTTCTGCAAGTCCGGCACGCCATCTATGGATGTATTTAGTACATCAAGAATGTGTTCAAGATATATTTATACGTGCTGTATTTGGTAAACGTCGTTCATTAACGGCATTAGATGAAGAATTACCACAACCGGAACCAGCACAATTGGAACCAGTTCGCATAATACATAAAGATGAAGATTCAATAGCTGCATTTAGTTTGAATCAAGTTACGCCCGGTTTTATTGTTGTTGCAACACCACGTGAACTGCAAGAAATGGATATTTCGTTGTTGTTGGAATTGCCAGCCTGGTTAGAGGATGAATGCGAATTGGATATATTGGATTTGTCGAAGGAGGCGCCCGATCCAACGGTGCCACCATTTTTGGTACTAGGAGTAGGTAATAAATCGAAAGACACACAACCAGGCAGTCCACAGGCTGGTATCGCAAGTCAAAGTGGTCGAGGAGCGAGTGTAGTAAGTTGAATTTTTCAATTTATTTTGTATTTGAATAATTAATTTTGTTTGAAAAAAATTATTAACAAATTGCGTGTAAAACTAAAATCGATATAAGCGTAATGTGTGTGTAGATGAAGGGAGTGCCGGCGTTTCATGATATTGATGACAATATTATCAACTTGGTTCTGCTTCGGTCAGCTCACATGCTTCGACCGGTGTGTTTCTCTTCCATCTCACTGCTCTCTTTCTTTTTAAATATGTCTTAGAGCTTGCCTTAGTTGTCAAAAATGATTGTTTAATTGTGTTTTTTTTTGTAACGTCGTTCTAATTTGGTCTGATTACCAAACGATTTTTAGTAATTTTTACTTAAAAATCGTACAGTAATAAAGGTTATTACTGTATCATCGCAGTTATAAGAAAAAACAATGTTGGTACTTGTTAAAGAAATTGCTGGTTGCTGGAATTCAGGCTAATTCTATAGTGTGTCAATTTTGTTGTGGCGTCCATTTTGTTAATAGCGTAAACAATATTTTAATTCAACTTATTTTATAATAATACACGATACACTAAATAAATTAACAAAGAAATATGTCTTCAATTATTTAAAATTAAAGTTTATAGTGCAATTGTGGCAATTACTGACATTGACAGTTGGTAAATTTGTTCAAATTGTTTCATTAC
>SSSI01003617.1:0-38551 GCA_004796505.1 Oryzaephilus surinamensis | reverse complement strand
TGTATGTATATACACAAGGGGGGATTTAATACTTGTAACAAAAGAGAAAAGATAATGAAATAATTTTATCTTAAATATTTGAAAATTGAACAATTTCATTTGCTGGTATAATATCGTGGCATTCAAAACTCAACAAGAATTTTTCAAATATGGAAGAATTTATAATATCATGTATTCAAAGTTTTATATTGTTCACCTATAACCTCAGTAAATACATACATATACAAAACAGGGGTCATGTTTATAAAAACATTGATGTGGTTCAATAATAATATGGCGATGGTTATCTTTAATAAAATGTTTGATGTTTTTCACTTTGTAGATTCGATTCATATGAATATACAATATAGGATGTATGTATTTTTGTCATGTGATTAATATCAAATCAATTCGAAATAATCATTCATTTTAACTAAGTCGTAATTACTCTAATTTCATACTGAATTATCTAGAAACATTTTTTTATGTATTTCCCTATAATACTCTAAATAATGGTTCAATGTTCATTTTTTTATATTAATTATTTTCAAAATATCTAGATATATCTACATACACATACATATTATGTATTTGTTTTTTTTTTTGTACTATAATATTCAGTGTTTAACAAAATTTAAGTAAACAAGCTAAACGTTCCTACTTATTTTGTGAGATTAACAAGTACGAGTATTTTTAAGAGTAGGTAGAAATATGAAATTTTCCTGTTTTGTTTGTAAAAATAAGGGTTTTTTTGTTAGATAAAAAAAACAATTAAATCCACTGACACTAGTTTTAAATTGCGAAAATACCTCGGAAAATACTTATTAAAATATAAAAATAATCTCTTAAAAAGATAATCTTTTTTCTTGTTAAAAATTATTACAATCTTTTAAAAATCCTCTTGAGTTATTTCCGAGCATTTAATTTGTAAACTAATTTAAAATTACATCACATACTTTTGAAAACTGATATCCTCTTTTTATTAAAATTAATTTTTTATGAAATTATCTTTCAAAGCGGACATAAATCGTCAACTTTCCAATATAGTTTAGATTATTACAACATTAATTGTAATTTTAATTATATTATTGATGAATTTATTCATCAGTTAAAACTTTGTTATGAGGCAAACTTAATATTAAATTCATAAATCGTGATTTTAAGCGGAAAACGTTATAATCTACTAGATTTTGTTTCTATTTTTTTTTTTAAATTTAAATCTATGTATAATACTCTTATTTAAAACTATTATAATAAAAAAAAGAACTGGCTTTTCGACCTACATTTTTATTTGTAAATAAAAACTGGATTTATTCCTGACATGTATTTCAAAAAAAAATATAACTTAAAAACTTTTAATCCGAAGTAACTCAGCAATGAAAATATTTTCAGTGAATTAGCTTTCCGTCTAAGCCCTTACCAAAGTTTTGTTAAAATATCCCTTATATTTTTTCAAATAATTTTGGAGTAACCTTAAATTGAATCACACTGTAGAAAATTGGCAACATTTCAAATATAGAAAAGCGACTGGTTTTAAAGTTGAATATTGAACAAAACACCAAATTATGTATACTAATTATAAATGTAATTACAGGTTCTTACAAATGCAAACAATGGACAAAGTCCAAGTGAAAAGAGAAGCAAGTACACCATCAGAGAACATATCCACATCGGCAGTAAAACGTTTAAACTCATCAACAATAACAACATCGATCAACAGTAACAACACACCAAACACAACAAGTAGTACAACATTGGCACCAAATCAAGATATATGTTGTTTCGTTTGTGGTAATCGTAATCATCCGGATTCATATTTATTAAATACGAAACCAGTTGTGAATAAACCAAAGGAACCGTATTTTCCGTTTTTGGAATCACATGAAGCACCATTGGGCTATATATCGAGAAGGGATGGCACTGTATCGGCATGTTATTTATGTTATAAATTACTTATACAACAATGGGAATCATATGAATTAACATCAAGACCACATTCGGAACGATTGTATTGGTTGAAACGTGTTGATAACGGTCCATATACTGGTGCTGAAATGGGTTTACAGGGTGAATATGCGGCACAGGTGCTTGGATTAAATAATGATGGCTTAAGTGCTACAAATACAACAACAACAACACCGCCATCATCAACAAATCGACGGGATGATGTTAAGGTCAAGGTGTCGCCGAAAGTGACACCGGTAAGTTGATGATATTTCTGTTTTGTTTTGCAATTTATTTTATATAAATATCACATTTATGTGCAGTTAGTCACGTTTAAGTTCCGTGTCTAGGTTATAAACAAATAAAACTTTACGAATTTATTGATTATATATGAAATTTGTTTATTTATAAACATTTATCGTTTATTTTTGTTGAATTTTTTTTGTTAATTAATAATAACTGGATGTACGGATTTAATAAAACTGCTCTCTAGCATCGGTGTTCGTATTGTAAAGATCTATTAAAATATACCAGTTTAATCTAGTATTATGAAAATGTTCGTACAATTACATCGAAAAAATAAACAGTGATTAATTGTAAAGCTTAGAGAATCCATTGTTTTTAGTGTAATATCTAGAGAAACTGTAAAATAAATTGTGATAATAACAAATAATACGAGAAATAATATTATTTTGTGATAATTCATATAGGAAAATTTTTTAGAAATTAATTTAATAGTAATTAAATTTTTTGAAAATAACAATATATGTATATTAAATGATTTAGTGGAAATGTACTAGTCATAAATTATTTTGAATAATTGAAAATGTTGATATAGTAAGTATTTAGACATCGTATTTATACTTATTTAGTTGAACTTTCTCGATATGTTGAATATATACAATTTTGGTTTTGTGAGATTTAGATAAAAATGAGGTCATGTGACAAAAAATGTAATTAACTTTATACACACAGAAACCACATAAATATTTAAATAATACTTATGATATTTATTCGAAATAAATATTTACAAATATCATTTGAAGAAAATTGAATAAACACGTGCTTTTGTGAAAAAAAAAAATGATTAAAAATACTAAAATCCTATTGTGTAGTTTAACTTTTGGACCTTAAACAGGTGCTCTAATTGTCATTTATCTTTAAAAACTATTTAAATGATAAAAACTTTTCCTTATGTTGTTGTATAAATTCTTAAATATTATAAATCACTGGTTTTATAACATAATACCGGTATTTTAATGGGTGTGTAGTGTATAAAATAGTGCACATTTTGTTTTTATTTAATAATCAGTGTCTGTTTTGACTACAATTTAATAATATCTATTATTTATATCTAAATCGATGATGGTTCGTAGTTTACGCGATATTTGTATATAAATTATAGCATACAAATACGTTTTAATGTAAATTTAAAAAACCAAAACGATGTGCATTTACTACACAGCAACTATTATAAAAATAGCACTCATGTTTTTCAACAAATCTCTTTGATTTTATTTTGATTAGAGTTCTTCCATTCAAGTTTTTTTTTCAGTTCAATTTTTTTGTAATTGGAATAGCCTAGTCATTATTCAAGAATATTTTAAGAATATAAAAAAATGTTTATTATACGTATTAATACCGGTATTTTGTGGGTGTGTGTGTACTTGTAAAACCTTGCTCAAGCCAGTCGTACAAGTTAATTGTTTATTTATGATTAGTACAAATTTAGATGAGCAAAGTATAAGTTGCAAATTATGTTAAAAATAATACGGTGTGTATTTACTATTGTAATATTGTTTTGTACGAAAATAAACATAACAAAAAAAAAAAAAAATTGTTGAAACAAAACATTTTTAATTTATTTTCCAGGTGTGTCAATCATCTGAAGAAATGCTTCCAGAGGTGGCATTGGACTTAACTCATTCCCAACCATCAACACCATCCATATCTAGTGTACCATTACCAGTATATCATAGTCAAAATTCGAATTCATCATCAACTGGTACCGATATATTGGATTTAAGTATGCCAGATAAGAATTCTGTTACAGAAGTATGTTATGTGTGTGGTGATGAATTTAAACGTGGCAGTTTAGATTATGTTGCATCAAAACAATTGCCCGATTCACCCGTCCAACCATTTTTCCCATCATTAATAGAACATCCGCGGCCAAGTCGTAGTCGTCCAATTGATTCAACTGGTCGTGTTCAAGCGTGTACCGATTGTCAACAACATTTATTAAAACAATGGCATATGTTTCAAGCACAAGGTGTACCACATCCAGAACGTAATTATACGTTAAGAAAACGTCATAGTAGTACGTTAGATACAACAACATTTATATGTTATACGTGTGCACTTGAATATCCATCAAGCAGTATACGTTTGTTGTATTGTTGTCCAAATATTGAAAAAGAACCGTATTTTCCATTTATACAAACATTAAAACCACCACCTGGTGCAAGTCCAATTAGTCCACAAGGTATGGTACAAGTTTGTTCAATTTGTTATAAATCTATACCGCAAAAACATCAAGTATTTGGTGGTACAACAACAACAGCAGCAACAACAACGGGAGGCGGTTGTGTGGGTGTGGGAGGTGGTGGCAGTGTTGTTGGTGATAGTGTTTTAGTGAACAATCATGTGTCTGTGTCTGATGTACATTATAATAGTAATTCATCTAGGCCTAGTACTGTTAAATCACCAGCAAATAGTACGGGTTCTGATATACGATATAAACCCTACGATATAAATCCACCTATTGTTACAAGTAAGAAGAAACAAGCCGTTTTGGAAAGTCGACAACAAGCAAAGGTAATCGATTTTTAATCGAAATTTTTTTCCATAGAAATTTACTCTAATCTAAAGGTTACTGTTATTTAAAATTTAAAAAAGCGCTATATTTTTAAAATGATGATTCGTAGGTATATACAAATAACAAATACATAGTTTGAGGCTTACTTTTTTATTGTTGTAAAATTCACGAAAAAAAAATCTGATGAAAAACATATATGTACTATGTAACTTTTAATTAATGTAATCTACAAAAGTTCCACTTTATTTGAGGTCTAAAGTAGTTTTTTTGAACATGCATATAAATATATACGAGTACATATTAACGGTTTTTTATCTTCATCATAATACTCGTGTGTATAAATATTAGTCAGAATTTAATTTCTAAATCAATTCTTAATATTTCCAATGTAAACAGTGTTGTATGAAAAGTTTCGCCATATATGTAGTATATTATATGTATGTGTTTATTTGTGTTAGAATAGAATTTCTAAGCGTGGACGGAAATAAGAAAAATATCAAGGTACTATTTGCTTTAATATTTATTCAAGTATTTATTAAAAGGAAAACGTAAACAAGTTAAAAAATAGAAAATGAGAATTCTTTCATATAATATATTTGACTTGGTAATTCTAAAAATAGTCGTTAATTAACAATTTTATTTATCTTGTATTTTTGTTTATACTGGGTTTATGTAATAAATCATTAATTAATTTCGTTTAAAAATTAAAAAACAATAAGTTGTAACTGTACTTTAAAAAAAATCTTTTACTGTTTTTGTATTCAACTTTAAACAAGAATATTTATGAAAAATTAATTTTATTACATCATTTGAACAAAAAAAAAGGTTCTTTTCATCTTATCTTTGCTATCAATTAAAACAAAATAAAAAAAAACGCTATCAAAACATAATGTAGTTTTTATTTAGTGTTAACAATGATGTAGTTTAAGCCAGTTTTACTGCGGACTTTATTGAGTAAAAATAAAAAAAAAGTGATAAAAATCAAATTATGTATATACAAATATAAATGAATAACATCTGTCGTGACTTGTCTAATTAGATAATCAGGAAAAATTAACAGCTATAGTAAAAATTTTATTGTATTTATTTTGTTAGTTTAGATAGAAAAACTTTTTTTTATATACATAATTAATGAAATAAACGAGTATATATAAATTTATCGTGGAATATTTTCGTTAAAGTTCCTTATAATTTGTTTACAAAATTTTATTTCCGCAATCAAATTTGCGTATAAATCATCAATATTTGTAAAGATTTTTGTAGATAAAATTGCATACAGAATTAACAATGTTTATAATAATTGTAACATGATTAATAGTGTAATATAGTGTTACATACATACATATATATTATGTTATTGTTTAACAATTTAATAGGCAAATGTGGGTACACGTACCACATCACCCTTACCAGACGTAAATGGCCAACCAGGTTCCCAAAGTTTCCGTTGTTACATATGTGCTGGCCTATTTACTAGAACACAAATGGAATGGTTAAGTACATCACCGGAGGGCATGAATTCGCATGCAATGCATTTTCCTTGTTTACGTACAATTGCTCGTACATCGGAAAATAGTTGTATGGATTCACATGGACGTGTATTGAGTTGTACACGTTGTGTTAATCATTTAACACGTCAATGGGAACAATTAGAAACTGAACGTGTACCATTGGAGAGAAGAAGGTGATGAAATACGAATAAAAACAGTTCACACCAAAATTATCATATAATAATAATTTTGTTTGTAGATATGATATACCATTACCGGAAGCGAACAATTTTAATGGTGATCGCGGCATTCCAACACCACCAAGTACGAACAGCGACCGCAGTAATCCGGGTAGCAGCAGTATATATTGTTTTCTATGCGGTTTACATTCAGAATTCACATTAGCTAGAGTTGTGTATAGTAGGCCTCAAGGTAATTGAATATATTTTGTAGAAGAAAAAAAGTGTGGTGCATTTGATGGCGATTTTTCAGGTCGGAATGCACCCTATTTTCCTGCATTATTGTGTCACACTAGTCCACAAAATGCTGAACAATTACGTGAAGATGGTTCAGCGTTAGTATGTACATTTTGTTATCATAGTTTAGTGAGTCAATGGAGACGGTATGAGGCCCAAGGTAGTACAGCACTGTCAGCTGATCGTCGTGAATATAATACACACGATTATCGTTGTTATGTTTGCGCTGTCACGACATACAGAAAACGTGTTAGGGCACTTTTGATTAAGGTTTGTTTGTTTTTGTCCATAAAAATTTTCCATACTTATTGTACATTATTGGAAATTGTTGTTTTGATTTTACTTATATTTAGGATTTTCCATTTCTACGTTTCCATCCACAACCGGAACATTCTCTATTATTGGAGAATGGTGATTATGCTGTTGTTTGTTTGGATTGTTATGAAACATTACGTACACAAAGTCTGGAATATGAACGATGGGGCTTGCCAGTTGATAAAAGACAATATAATTGGATCACGCAACCACCACCACCTGAAGATAGTCCAGAAGCGACAATTGCCCGTTTACCTAGTGGTCAACGTAGTGATAAAGTTGTCAGTTATTTAATTATCTCTAGTTAATTTATTTATTAACGATTTTTCGTTTTTTTTTTTTATAAAGGTTCCTCCTACATTTCTCGCTAAACCAAATAGAAAAAATTGTTCACCGAAAATTGCTGAAAAGAAAATTACTACGAAACCGGATTCAATTAGTGGTAAGTGATATTTATTTGGTTTTTTAAATAATTAAATTAGATAAGCGCCACCTACACTTCAACATCTAATACAGTTTTGTATAACACAAAAATCGTCTTGGGTTGTTGAAAATAACACAAAATAAAGACGTTTGGGTGTCCATAAGTTCGGGGGAATAGACCATGAGAGACACCAAAAAGGGGAAACACATGCGCGCCGATTTGCCTGCGGTTGTATTTTGCAAAAGGGGGCGAGAGATCCTGTCTCTCTTCCCTTTTCTCTTTCCCTTTCTATCCTATTTTGTATGTACCGAGATAACAGAATCGTAATGAAAAAATTACAAAAAAATCACTTATTACATATATGTAAATCGATTGATTTAATTATTTATTTAAAAGATATTTTTGTTTGCTTCAAATACGTATATTAATCAATTTATAGGAAAAGTTGTCGTATGTATTTAAATATTAATCATGATTACTTTACCAATTACTTTAAAAAATTGTCAATTTATTTAAAATAAAAATATTTCAACTGTAATTAATTAAAATTCGATTCAACAACTAAAAATTCATCAGTTTAAATGTATAAAGTTTAACTTTACATGGAATATGTTTATAAGGATCATAAATCATCTTGGCCTCATTATTTTTCTAATTTATTTGTTCATAAAGAAAAAACAATTATGGTTATGTATTTAAAAATTCTATTTCGATAAATTTAAATGGATTTGTTTATGCAGTTTTTATAAATTCCAATATGAGATAAAAGTGTGAAAGAGCAATGTATAGAGGGGATGCATTGATTTGTTTTGTGATTACGGTCCTGTACAAGTCACCACTTATACTAAACCACCCACACCCTCACTCTGTCGTGCTCGTTTCATTTCCCAGTACACTAACGGGTGGAAATCAAGTATCGCAGACTAGTGTAGGGTCGCGCTTGTCAATAAACGCCTTTTTGCGGTATCACACGCCCAAAATATTGCTCTCGTCTTGTTTCATTTGTACATATATAACAAACATTTTGCCATTCTATAGCAATTTTCTTCCGTATATGTGTGGTGCGCTTATGTATATGTTTGTGCGAATGTTTTTCTTTTTTCTTTTAGTGCGTGTTTAAAAAACACTAACAAATAATACAATAAGTGGATTTTTTTCCCTATCTTTCATGATTTGTGTTGGAATAATTTTTTTTTATTATAAAAAAAATTGATTAGCCAGTGCTATGAATTTAAATTTATGAGAAAAAACCAGAAAGAGTTTTTTTCCTCTTTTGAATTTTAAATTATGGATTTTAAATATCCGCATAGTCTACCTAATTTACAACATCCGCATCCTTATTACTATTCGAACACATCTGTTGGTGGTGAGTTTCTGTTTTAAGAAAAAGAGGGATCGAAAATATGAATTTACACACTAATAATAATATTGCATTAATTTTAACTAAAAGTATAAAGAAAAATACTGTAGATAATTAAGGGGGAGTTGTATGTGAGAGATATTTGAATGTCTGAAGCACTTGGCTAGTAATAAATTCACTTGAGGTGGCTAGGGTTAGAGATGAGAGCGACTACGGTCGACTAAGGTCATAAAGGTCTCCGTGGTCAGAGGAGAATCCCGAAGCGGTCGCTTGCCCCCTAACATACACACTCACACAACAACATTGTAATATGTTTCACAACAACACAATCTAGAACATAAGCCTATAAAGTAGAAAATTGGGCCAATGTATGTATGTGGAGAATAATATAAGTTTAAATTATTCCATATTGGAAGTATTTTGTTACAGTACCTTTAATGTTTAAATTGACCTCAATTATCCAGGGTGTAATAAAAGCAAACATAATTCTCTTGTAAACGTAAATCTTGACTATTATCATGTTGTAATTCGTATGTTTGTCAGCATATATATTTTTTATTTTTAGAGTTTTTCCTTTTAACAAATTTTAGTTTAATATTTATATAATAATACTTTACGTGTATTGAGAAAAGGGCTGTATATTCATGAATCTATCTACGTTTTCCTATCAAATATTCATTGAACGTTTCTATGTATATACATATAAATGTAACTATATTGACTTTAAGTTGCCAAACATTCCCCTTTTATACATATAATAGTACAAAGTTTCTAACTTGTTTGGAAACTTACACTCAATATTGAAAACTATAAGGAAAAAAATTGTTTATTGATTAAGGCTATTGTATAGTATATTTTTTTAAGAAAATACGACTATTGGATAACTGCCAAAATAGGAAAGTTTAAGTTGTTTTCCTTATATACTCGTATTATAAATATTAGGATCAGATTTGAAATCGATTTTTTACATAGACTACAGACTAGTTCATGTAACAATAATGGTAATAGATATTAGTTACCTTTAATTAAGTACCACCGGGTATTGATTTTCAAACTTAATTTGAATCTTTAATTGAATATTGAAGAGTCATTAAAATTGACGTAAAACAAAGCAGATGATTAATGTTTAACTTTTTAAAGTTTAATTAATTTTAAATTACAGTGAAAATAATAGTTTATCAGTTTTTGAATATTTAGTCTCTTTCTAACATAAACAAAAATATAAAATGCTATTCATCGTAGGTGTAGAAAAAACTTATCAAATAAAAACATTTAATTATTATCAGTATTGAACTTAACTTGTCTTTCCAATAATATTTACATTGTAACATTTTTTTTTTTCTAAAAAGTGATAACCTTTCTTGACCAAATCGAAATCAAAATATCCTTTTTTTGGTCGACAATAATAATAAAAATCTCAGTAAAAACGTGTAACCTTGACATTTAATCCATTTAACTCTTGCTGATTAACACTGTACACGTTTTATTTTGACCTAATTAAATTATTTAATGATTTAAAAATGAATGGTGACGACGACAAGATGAAGTCATTTGTATGTTGTTTTATTTCAGGTGTTGTAAATAGTACGAAACAAATAAATGCATCTCCGACGAATGGGAGTGCAAAGCCGCGTTCAACAACAGGCCATGCAGTTCCTGGACCTGGACCAGGTAGTCAAAATCAGTATTCATCGCATTCATTTGCTGCAGCATTACGTAATTTAGCACAGCAAACAGTGCCTGGGACCAGTGACCATTCAACAAATAGTCAATCAGTTTCCGAAACGCATAGAAGAGAATCAGGTGGAGGAATACATTGTCCACGTTTCTTTTTTTTTCAATTAATGACATTTTCATTTTATAGTATCAATAACGGAGAAATCGAATAAAAGTACTAGCGATGTGCCAGTTCCTGTAACAGCATATGGTCCAAGTAGCATACCATCAGCACGACCAGCAGAAACGTCATCAAGAATATCCTTAAGTAATGCAGCTGCTGAAAGATATTCAACGCCATCATTAACAGATTTAAGTCGTAGTGGTTTTCAGCCATATCGACCGGAAGAAAGGTTTGTGAAAAATATGTTTCATGCATGAATATTAATAGTGTTTTTTTTTTTGTGCATATATTTAGAATACCACAAGTACCAGTGGGTTTAGATGTGCCAGGATATGCTCCATATGGTCCATATCCGTCAATACCGTTGTTAGATGAGCAGTTGTATTATGAGAGAATGGGAATTAATTTACGACCTCCTTGGCCGCCACTACCACATCCATATTTACCGTATTTGTTGCCTACGTCGATGCCACTCTACATGCACGAAAGGTAGTTTTTTTTTGTGATTTTATCAAAATGTTAAGAACAACATGGATTCAAAATAGAAAACAAGTTTTTTCCTATAAATACTTGTAAACAGTAAACATGTATTCAAATTAGTTTCTACAAATATGTTTAGACTTAAATTAGAAGAGGAACACCGCCAACGATTGTCTGCAGCCCGGAAAGAAGAACACGTTGAACGTGAACTGTTGGAACACAGAGAATTGCTACACCATCAACGTGAACGTGAACAACGTGAAAAAGAACGTGTACAACGTGAAAGAGAAAAAGCGGCTCAAAGTCGTATATCGCCACATCATATCTCAGCTCCACCACCTCCGCCACCGCCATCGTCTTCACATTTATCTTCAAATCAACAACCATCGTTAATGTTACCATTAATACATCCCCATCCGGCAAGTGGAATGTTACCACCAACACCATTAAGTCTAACGCCATCTACACGTCATTCACCATTAAGTTCTGGTTTTTTAACGCCTAGTTCGTTGTCGCAAAATTATCCGGTGCCAAGATCTAGTCCATCATTGCAAAGGCATTCACCTAGTATACATCCAACAAATAATTATACATTGAATCTCTCCCAGCAACGTCAAAGTCCGGTAATACAGCCATCGGGGCCGATAATAACATGTCAGAATTTACCACCGCCGCCCCCGTCTACTTCATCGTCATCGTCTAGTCACAATAATGTGTCGGCAGCGTTAAGATGTTCGCCAAAATTGAGTAAGTCGAGTAATAGTGTTGTAACAGTACCGCCACAACCGCAACCACCGCCATTAGCGCCACCACCACCGCCACCAAAGACGACAACAACGTCAGTTGGTGGTGTTATAAATCAAATCGATGCAAATACAACAACAGTGAATACCATCAACAAAATTTCCACAAATGATGAAACTAATCAAATAACAACATCTACAAGCGCAGGTGAGGGGATTCGCGACAATGGAGAAATTGCCTGACCTTCTGCCATGCTTGTCGTATGTCACTATTCCCAAGAATCCTTATTTTTCGGTAATAATTGTGGTTTTTTTTTTGGTTTGTATTTTAATTTTATTATGTTTTGTTTTTTAATGGGTTGTGCATGTTATTTTAATGTTTAATTATTTTTGCTTTATATTCATGGCTTTGTAATTAACATCATTAAAATGTCCCCCTCATTTTAATCCAGGCTTTTGCTTAATTAAAAATAGAAACAACCAGTTTTTATTTAAAAAACGAATATTAATCATAATCTTTTAATATTTTAAAAATACCTATTGTTTTGATAGGAAAATTATGTGTAATTCTATTAATAATTTCGTTTTTTCATTGAACAAAACATTGTTCATATTAAGTATTTAATATATTCGAATTACAGCCTTTGCAGTTTTGTCAATTTACTATTTTTTTAAGACAAAAACAAATTAATTTATTCAAAACTTACTTTTAACTGTAAGTGGAATAGAACCCCTAAATACACATGGAAAAAACGTTTCTCACCTTCATAACTACGAAATGACACTAAGTTTAAGTTTGTTTAATGAATTTAATTTAATTTATAACTAATTTAAAACTTTGTACAAAAACAAGGAGTAAATTGAATTTATTAAACAATGTTATAAATGTTGAAATTAGCATATGTGTTTTGTCTTTGTTTCAGCCAGGAAGTCTACCATAGCACCTACACAGCTATATCATTATCCTCCACCACCACCACCCCAATTTCAACAGCACAATCAAGTATTATTACAATCAACATCAACAACAACACCAACAACAATTTCAACAACATCTAATAATCAATTAAAACCAGTTTATCCGCAAAATGAACAGGCTTTGATAAAGCTTTCGAAACCGACGCCACATAATATAGATTATATTGTAAAAGATGCTGGAAAAAATGTGAAAAAGGAACAAGACGATGATAAGCGGAAAAATACAATTGTTGGATTGAAAAAACATAATAATTATAACAATGAGAATGTGCGAATTGATGTAGATTCGAAGAAGAATGAAACGATAGAAAAGAGAAAAGATGATGTGGATGTGGTGAAAATGAATGGTACAACTATGATGGTAGCAGATAAACAACAACAAATGCATAATAATAGTAGTGAACGGTTTATAAATGTTTATAATACATTTGCTGATAAAAGTGGTGAAGTGAAACATGCTCGTACACCGTTAAATATATGTAGTAATGTAACATTACAAACGCACAGTCCGCAGTTACCAATACCATCTCCAAATTATCCAATACAAACACAATCTCATAATATTATGGAGACTGCAGCAAGTACATGTCAAAAGAACCAGATCCACACACAACCAAATAATAATAATACATTTGTTCCTATAGTTAATAATAATTATATAAATAATACACCTCAAACAGCTAGTCAAAATGATTTAAATAAAATCGATTATCAAATTGTACATTCCATAGACTTAAAAAATAATGTAAATAATAATAAAAAAGAAAGTAGTAATGAACATTTAACTAATTTATCAAGTGAATGTAAAATGGACGATATAAAACAAATAAACAAAGTGAACAGCACAACCTCTAATATTGAACAGCATACCACAACAATGACCACCAACTGTAGTAGTATTGATAAATCACAAAATGCATGTGAATTAAATGTTAGTACAATAAAAACTGAAAAAATATCCGAAACAAGTAATCATAACAATAATATTAATACGAATATGCCTATTGAGACGAAATATGATAATTGTGGTGCATTCACCGTATTAAATATACCGAATTTACAATTTCAACAACCACCAAACAAACGCCAAAAATTGAGTAAAATCGATTTGGCAACATTAAGACGTAAAATACGTCGACAGAAAAGACTGATAAAACCTAGAGAAAAACGTACATTGATAACAAGTCCAATACATTTAACAAATACATGTAAAAGTGACTTTGGAGTGGCAGTATTAGGTTTTTCAGATAGTTCAAGTAGTAGCAGTTCGTTTACATCTAGTTCGGATGAAAGCGATTGTGATGAACAGATGGATTTATGGATTAAATCTGGACCACCATGTAAACCGGATTACAGAAAGAATAAATTGGATTTTTTGGGCATATTTAAATTGACCACACATGTAAAGAAAAATTGTAAGTAAATGTATACAAAAGTTTTCTATTAGATTCTATTTATAATTTTTCCGTTTGTGTGTCATTTAATAAAATGCTTAATTGTATGTAGCGTTCGAAATAGAAAAGATGTCACGTCGTAAATGGTTAAATCCGTGCAATATTCGAACCCCAAATGAAGATGACGAACAAATAACACCACTCAATCTGCCAGTGCCTTCCAAGTCACCAACTCTGTTAAATCTGTTGCCAGATTTTAAAATGAAAAGTAATTTTTTAAAATTGCTTGGCCTTAAAACAGTCCCCTCTCACTTACGACAAGGTAGATAATGTTAAATTTAATTCAATTACTATTTTAATGTCTTATTTTTTACTGAATAGAAATGGAAGATACCTGGATGAAAATCGTTGATGATCGTATAAAAAGAAACTGTGAATCATCTTTAACAAAATACACTATAAAAGCGTATAAAAAACAAAAATGTGAAAACAAATTGAAACCAAATGGCCTATTAAATAATTTTAATAATAATTATGATATGTCTTTCAAGATTCCAATTGTACATCAATATTCAACAAAAAATCATTTATTAATGAATAATAATAAAATTAAATATGAAAAAGACGACGAATGCAATAAAAGTACGTCTTTTGTTGGTCAAAAACTACATAATATTGATTTTAATAATTATGTGCCTAATCAAATGGTAGTAATCAATGATACATCGTTGAATGTACCATGTGTAAGATTGCTACAAAATGATGATGTGACTAAAAGTTCACTCCCAGTTAGTGTGGATGAAATTAAAACTGAGGAAACGGACAACAGTGAGAAAGGAAGGCTTAACTGGCCGGGAATTTCCGAAATAATGGAATCCTACCAACGGTACAATAAAGGTACAGGTCTAAAGAAAAATTTGAGATTCTTGTTTAATAATTATTTGATTGGTTTTGTTCAGAGCGAGATTTCGAAATAGAGGAGTTAAAGAAGAGATGCGCCGGCCTAAAAGAGGACATAGTAATGCAACAATTCGAAGTGAAATATTTGGAAAGACGGCAACGCGAGCTGCACTCCACTGCCTTCATGACTGAACAAGAACGTAAACGACTCCAGAAGTCCATTGACCAATTAACAAGCATTATAAATGCTTTTCGGTAGCATACACTTCCAGACCACTTACAGCATTTCTGTTTTTGTTGAAAATAACATGAATTTTAAATTAATTGACATTGTTTAGCTATTTATTTATTTATTATTATTGGATATGTTGCAATTTTTCAACCAAAAAAATCTAATGAATTTATTGCCTTGAATGTTGACTTTACTTCGTTTCTTTTTTTATATAGTAATACTCTGTAGTTATATTTATATGTTTATTTATATGGAAATGCGTAAATATTAAGCAAAATCAAAGACTGTGATGGTATAAAAAATGAAACTACAAAAAAATTGTATGGATTTTTCTACTTTTTATTATTGTAAATTTGAATGTATAGTATTATTGTATAATGTAGCTTCCAGTTTAATCATATACATAAAAACGATGGTAATCATTTTTATGTTTTTTTATTTAATTGACTTGGTAACTTATATGCAGTCGATTTCAATTGAAAAAAGGATATACTGGATATTAAATATTAATTAAAAGGTATGTTATTTTACGGGTGTATTTTTTTATTGTTATTTTTAATTAGGAGAGTGGTGTTCACTGATTCTGTGATAAAAAACAATTTTAGTATAACTTCAACGTATAAAAAAACACTGTTTCTAGCATGACAAAAACTTAATTAAATGTACAGAAATTTACAAGTTTGTTTCATTTATTTCATCACCCTAAAAAATAAATAAAAAATCCTACATATTTGTATTGAAAACAATACAATATCCTAAATTATTTATTTAGAACGATTATATAATATTTACAATACCATAAGTTTTGCTGACATTAAAATTTTTATTTATATGGCAAAAAAGAAAAATAACTTTGGCCTTGTAATAAAATTTTAATAGCCAGGTAGAAATAATTAGATAGCTAATACATTAAAAGAGATAGTATGCGGATGTGTATTTTAACAGTCTAAGAAATTTGCAGCCATAAGCAGTTCCAATGCAATTTCAGGCGCAATTGGGAATTCAGGAATTTCCGTGGAACTGTTTGTATATCGGACTTTGTACGTAAAGTACATACAGACTTTTTGCAATACGTGTGACCTAAATCAAGAAAAAACAATTAGGGCAACCGTTCAGTTTAACAATTGTATACGTACGGTATTTCCCTGAAATTTACTTCATTGGCTTCGTTTTCTGCAAATTGGCCAGGACCACTCAGCATAGCTTTTATTGTACCTGAGGTTAAAGCATGTTCTCGTTTCACGATAAATTCATGGCCATCAGACGAAATCAATTTCACGTACATGGCATCAGGGCCCTCGCACCCACCGTACACCCGTTCTGTTGTCTTTTCTTCTGTTATGTCGCTCATTTTTGTCTGTAAAACATTAAAAATTTAAATTAAATTGCTTATTGAAAAGATGTTTATATTTTGCAAAGTAAAACAGTAGGAAATTCTCTATTGAACATTGATTATTTTATCGTATTAGTCACGTAGTTATAAAAAATCGTTTGGAATTTTGATATAATAAAAATAATTCTAAATTAACAATGACTAAAAGATAATAAATTAGGTTAGGTATACCTACATTTAAATTATAAGTTAAATTTAAAATTATTTATCATTAACTTATAGATGTTTAATTTTAACACACAACTGAAAGTATAATTATTTTAGATTGAATTGGTTAAAAAAATAAAAATGTTTTTAACAACCCCAACAACCACGGATTAGTGGTCTTGATGGTATAGTAACTTAATTTTTGTTTTGTTGCCAAACTTGAAAAGAATATTTAAATTAAATCTCGTTCATTTTTTAAATGTAAACTTGACCTTATTTTTAAGTTTATTTATGAGTTTAATAAACATTTGCTAATTAATAATTATAAAATATTTATTTATTTAAATAATTATTCCGCAGTTTGTTGATAATTGTACAATATTAAAAATAAAATTCCCTATTTTGACGTTTGTTTGACACATAGTTGTAGGTTATTTTTATAAAAATAGGAATTGGTGATTGATATAATATTTAACATTTTTAAATGTTTTATGACAATGATAACGATTACATAAGTTTACAAACATAATACCTCACACTATGGACGAAGTCCTATTCCGAAGTTCCCAAAAAATCGAAAGTTTACAGGTACAAAATATAAATAGTTATTAAGTAAGATTCCACAATTTCATTTTATTTTTAGGTACAATTAGAGCTTGCCTCTGTTAGAAGTAAGGATATTTTATACAATTACTCTGAATTAGGTAAATCGTTAATATTACGTGCATGGCACAATACTAGACTGGAACAAATTAAACAATATATCAAAGAAATATGTGCCGAAATAGTAACAGTTTCACAAGAAATTCAATATCGCATAATGCATTATGTCGATCCAAGAAGATTATATTCCAAAATTGTCCAACTAGTAGGAAAAAAACGTATACAGTTTGATAAAAATAGTTATAAACCTGTTATTTAACAAATTTTTTAGTAAATCAACGGGAAATTTACATTTGTCTGGTTGGTTTTATGGTTGGCGGTGTTGTGGGAATAGTAGTTGGCTTAGCAATACGTCGAAAAGAAAATGCAATACATTATATGCAAGCCATTCAAGTGAATAATTTCCAAGGAATTGAAGTACGCCAATTTATTTCGATAAAAATAAATAAAATTTCCTATAATTGATTATTTCAGTCTGCCTGTATAATAGAAGATGCTCATGCACCTTATCAATGCGACGATCATGAAGTTTTAGTGAACGTAAAGGCTGCATCAGTTCAATCCATTGACGCTCAAATCTGTTCCGGTTATGGCAAAAATTTAAGTCGAATTTTAAGGCGAATATTTAAAGTAAATTTAAAAACAATGTTAAATAATGGAAACATTATTATTTTTAAATTGTAGCAACCAGTTCATCCAGTTATTTTGGGTCGAGATTGTACTGGAATTATAACTGATTTAGGGAGTAAAGTTAAACGTCTCGAAATTGGCGACGAAGTATGGGTAACGGTGCCTTATTGGTGTCAAGGGACTATGTGTCAGACAATTTTAGTGTCCGAACATCGAGTATCTCGAAAACCGAAATCGATTGGCTTTGAAGGAGCTTGTAGTCTTCCATATGCTGGCTGTTCTGCATTGGCGGTGTTGCAACAGGCTGGTTTGAGTGCCAAAAATTCCACCGACAAACGGTACTTTTATTTACAATAGAGTGATTCTATTTTTGGATTTTTTTCTTAGAATTTTAGTGCAAGGCGGCTGCACCCCAATTGGTTGTGTTTTAATACAAATTCTAACTCATTGGGGTGCCATTGTGACAACCACATGCCACAAACGGGCTGTACCAGTGGCACAAGCTCTTGGTGCTGAAGATATCGTCACTTTACCAGACTGTTCATCTTCCATTGATAGTAATTTAAATGTAGACGACAAAGAACTATTAAAAAACGTTTTAGTAAAAGAATTAGAATTAAAAGGTGCTCCATTCGATGTTGTTATTAATACTAGGGAATGTAATTTGGGTGTCAGCGAATTCCAGTCTTTATTAGCACATAATGGAATAATTTTATCCACAATTCCACCGGAATTTTTAACAGATTTAGCGGGATTTCCATTAAATGGCTTCCTTTCTCTCTATATTCGGCTCCGATATATTCTTATGGTATGCACATTCAGTATAATAAAATTAATAAATAATTTAATTAATAATTTTTAGAAATTGTTTGGTTTATCAATGGACGATTTTGACGAAACTCATTTGTGCTACGTATCACTAGACACATTAGCTGAATTAGTAGAAAATGGCCATTTACAAACTGTAGTTGAAAAAGTGTTCCATCCACAAGACATAGAACTGGCTCTAAATCATATCCAATCGACAAGGGCCATTGGTAGCAGTGTAATAACATTTAGATAATAATATTTATAAACTACAATAGTACAAAAACCAATTTTTATTCTGGTTTAATTATTTTTATTGTAAAATATATTTATACATCATTTTTGATTCTAGTTTTTCTAGTTTCCTTTCAAAACACCTTTAACTATTTTGTAAATGCTTTTCTAAAAGTTTATTTAGTAATATATTTTGTAATTTCATTTGTTGTATCATTTCATTGTGCTGTGAAATACTTTTCTCTTCTATTTCGTTAGAAAGTTCAATCCTTTTTTGAACTGTCGTCAATAATTTACACATTTTCTCTTGCATATCTATCGCTTTATGTTGTAACTGTAAATGATTCACATTTTGATCGACTCGTTTCTGTAAAACTTCCAGATATTTGCATATTTTGTCTTGTACTTCAACAGATTTCTCTTGTAAACGAAGATTTCGTTTGTTCTTCTGTGTTTGCGATTTAAATTCGCTTTTTAGTTCACTAATAGCGTTTAATAGGTTGCTGCAATTATCTAAACGATCTTCATTATCAGATTCGTCATCCGGACTGTAAAAAAATACCGTGAAATTAATACTTTGCGGACGTTTTTAATGTGATTAAATGTACCCCGGGGGTTCGTTTAAATTTATGCTAAAGAATTTCGTATCAACATCTCTTTTACCCATTGGGCTGTTGAAATTCGTCTCCATTTGATCGAATTGATTGTGTTTGCTTAATATTTCAGCCACTTCCCTGCAAATTGATTCATTATATAATTGTAATCAGTGCTAGTGAATTTCCTGTTATTACTTTTCGAAAGCTAGAGCTCTTTTGAACACTTTATGCGTGTTTCTAAGACGATGATTGTACGCTCTTTTTAAAGATTTCCATTTATTCTCGCATTGAAACCCTGTATATTCATAATTTCTTTCATTCATTTCTTTCCCTATTAATTCCCACATTTTTTTCCTCGTAGTAATAATTCCACTTTCCAATAAGTCCATTTTCTCATCATATAATCTTAATAAATCTTTGGTAGCTTCTGAAGACCATTCAATTTTGCCTTCAGTATTATCATCTAAGATAAAAAAGCGAAAGATATATCAAGGCCTGCATTGTGTTGATCGGTTCGTTTTCATACCTCCTGTAACATAAATAACGTGCCTGCTGTTGTCATCGTTCTCTTCAATTTCAAAATCCATTTTCATGGGAAAGATTTTAAATTTTTCGATGCACTTATGTTGTACCAAACAGAAAAGGATCACACGAGAACGGTTTTGGTTTTGCCTCGAACACACTCCCTTTACACTTCTTGTACCAAGATGCTCGACGCCATGACAGCACGTTTGTGACGTAGAAGCAAAAACGAGCGAACAGACAAGAAATTATTAATAACCAAAACAAATTATTTTAACTTAGATTATTGTTATATTATTATTTATATGTAGTATTCTTGTATTTTGTCTTTATTGAAAATAGGGATAAATCCGAGAAAAATCCAAATTTATAAAAATGTAAATAGTAGAGGCCGCTGTTGACTTGTTGATAGTGCAAAGAGGGAAATTTAAAAAAATAGAATTTAAAGTTACTTCAAAATTTATTATTGTTCAGTTATGTTAACAAACTAAATAATATGTAAAATTATACTCTTCATGGTTCGTTTGTCTGTAATTTTATTCTAAAACTGTAACTGCGTTTAAATTTTTCGTCAACTGTTTTATCTGTATCAAATCCAACTGCATCCAATATAGCTTTATCTAAATCTACATCATAATTTGGGTTATCTTCGTTATTTAGATTGGAATGTGTAGACGGAAAATTAATCTGCAACTAAAAATAAATTTAATAAAGTTCATATATATTTTTTAAAATTAGCTATAGTATAAACCTCTTCTGTAGGAGTACTCCACTCTTCCTCCTTTGAATTCTCGTAATAAGGTGAATTAGTTGGCGTTTCATATACAGTATTAGAAGAACCGTAAATTAAATCATCTTCATTTATTTCTTCATCAATCTCTGGTGGAGGCGGAAATTCGTCATCTGAATAAGTGTTATTTTCGTCATTATTTAGTGTATCCCTGGATTCAGTAATGTAATTTTTCAAATCATCCACAAGACATTCTCCATCGATCGAAACATTTGTTTCCGAAATACAATTTTTAGATTCTTCCGATTCTCTCAATTTTGTACTGAAATCATCATATTCTGCTTGTTCCTGCGCTTCTTTTTCACTGTATAAATAATTATTTGGCTCTTCATCTAAGAAATCATTTGATGGAGCGGCTTTTTCTTCACTTAATAAATATTCATTGTTTAAAGCATCTTGCAATTGTCTTAACAATTCCGTAGTTTCCGCATTGATATTTTCAGATTCTTCATTTAATCCTTTATTTTGGCTTTTTGCGGTGCCTTCTATATTATTTGTTGAATATTTGTCTTCAGCTTCAGATAAATAGTCTTTACTTGTTGTTTGATTTAGCTCTTCATCACATTCCTCATTCTCTGATATATAACTTAAGCTATTTTCATGATTTTGAAAGTGTTCCTGCAAACACGTATCGCCCGACATGATGCTTTGTTTTTCCATCGAATTATTTTCAATCTCTGATGCTTCTTCATAAGACAATTTATATTCTGGAACTTCGTCTTCCTGAAAATATAAATTTTGATGGTCCCTTATATTTGAACTTTGATTATCCTCCATCGCTTGTGTATCAAATAAATTATTATTAGAAATACTCATTCCTTTATCATTAGGATTCAAAGAACCGTAATCGCTGTATTCCAACAAATTTTCTCCACTTCTTTGTAAAATTTCATTTTCTACGTTATCATAAATTGTATCATATGTAGAATCGAATATATTTTCATTGCTCTGCATTGAACGTCTAAAAAACTTGTGGTGTTCTTTACAATTTAGGAAAAATTTCCTTGCTGAACTCGTACTATGAAACATAAACCAGTGAATTCCATTTTCACGTTCAAATGAAGACTTTACTTTTATGTAAAAGTTGCAATTTTGGCAACAAACTTTATTGACTTTAGGCCATGAAAATTTATAGTCAATTTGCTGGTTTTCCTTCAAAACTAGAATTCCAGAAGCACACACTCCAAGTTTTACATATTCTCCATTCTCGTTCACGACTTTACGCAAGTGAACTCCGTATAAGTGAAGCTTTTTTGCATTTTGTAAATAGAGTAGTTGAGCATCAGTCGCACTCATACCCCTATAAAAAGTAATTAACAAGAAATTCACAAAGAATAATAATTTTTTTACTTAAGTGAACGATGGAGTTGAAGAACTTTCTTTTGAAGTGTTTCAATTTCCTGATAATGAGATGGAGCGAATAATGTATTTTTAACAAAATTAGTTGCATTCTTATTATGGTCGCCGTATTCGTGTTGCACCATAAACGAACCCAACAAAGCATATGTTGAGAAAGAGGCCTCAATACGTGAATTTAAAAGATCTTTCTTCACCTGGTAATAAATATAATTTTGCGTTAATACATCCTGAACCAAGTCCGGATCTTGCGGATAAAATTTCACTTCGCAACTTAATATATACGGTGATTTAACGAATTTTTTAACTGGTTTTGACAAATCCAACCAATGTCTTGTACCATCTTCGCTTAAACCATAAACTAAGCCAAAATATTCTTTCTCGACTAAATTAACAGAATCGCAAATGCTGTCGAAGAGTTGCTGACCAATTGTGTTTGGCTAAAAAGTATAATTGTTTGAGATTAGGACAGTTTATCGATGATTTTTACCTCTAAAACCACAAATAATGTAGTGCCATCAACCATAACAACTTCAATTTGTAAATCTTCATTTGTGATTTGGTTGAAATCACCTGAAGAAGCGTTTCTATAACGCGACATATTTTTTACGAAAAATTTGAATTGTTTCGAATGTATATAAATTACTCTTTAGAATTATCGATAAAAGATAAAATTTCGTTGATAATTATTATAAATCAATACATTTTTAAGATAAATAGTAAGTTTATCTTATTTATTTGTCAATTAATCTAATTATTTTCATGGAAAAATGAATTTGCGTGGAAATAAAACAATGTTTTTTAATTAAAAATGTATTTTTCATTAATTGAATAAAACGTTTCCTATAAACAATCATAAAGTAACAAGTATTATGATTAATTTTCGAGATACGTATTTTTTATTTAGAAGGTGCTTGTTGAATTTCAATTTTTTCGACCATCAAATCAGGATTAGTGACTGTGGCTTCTTGAATTGCTTCTTCCAATGCTCTATTATGGACTGTTGGATCACCATCTGACTGTATAGTAATTTTCTGTTCAACTCTTGTCTCCACAACTCCGTCATGTTCAGTTTTATACTAAAAAAAATACTGTAGAAGAATATAAATTTTCCCAGTGATTTTTTTTTGAATACCGTAATTGTTTCTACTGTACGTGTTTTCGAATTTATTGTTTGAGAACTAACAATTTCTCCTCCAATTGGTATATTTCCACCAATGGACGGTGATATTCCTTGGTAGCTATTATTGATCTCAGTTTGAATTACCCTACCAACGGGTACTTCCTAAAACAGTCGTAAAACAATAGCCAAAATATTCATTTAACGGAATTTCCAATATACTAACATTGTAAATAGTGCTATTGTAGTATGGGTGATTTGGATCGTCTGGTGGGTCAATGGGTGTGCCTGAGTCATCTGAGCTAGCTGAACTAATACTGTCTCGTCTACCAACAACAGTGCTGGTTGTTTTGACCTCTTTTGTTACAGTATGTTGTTGTTGTTGTCCTGTTGCATTAGACGTCATTGATTGAGCCACAGTTTTCTCTTCCATCTGTTGCGTACGTGCATTTCTTTCCAAATCTTCGTGTGTTGTAGCGGTGCGTGTAGTCACGGCTCGTGCAGAAACAAACGGCGAGTCTCCATCAATTGGCGCATCTGACTTTATTTAAAATTTCAATTAGTGATTTACTGTTTCAAAATACTAAAACCGTACTTTGTTCATTTGTGTCGTATGTGTTATTTCTCCAGTACGACCATCTTCAATCATCTCTTCAGTATTCTGGGTAACACCGTTTTTATCTTTATTAATAATTTCTTTGGTGACAATTTTAACAATAACGGGCATACTAGAAGCCGCAATTGGACCTGCAGATTCATTCTCAGGCTCTGACTGTTCTTCATACGATAATTTAAATGAGTCGTCATTCATTTCATCATCATCGTAAATTGTTCCATAAGACGAATTGAATATTTTCTCATTACTTTGTACTGAACATCTAAAGAACAAATGATGTTCTTTGCAGTTTCTGAAAAAGGTTTTTGCTATACTAGTAGATGGGAATATAAAAAAGTGAATTCCATCTTCTCGTTCAACTGATGATTTTATTTTTAAATAAAAGTTGTAATCTTGACAGCGTACTTTATTAATTTTTGGCCACGAAAATTTATAGTCGATTTGTTGATTTTTCTTAAATATAATAATTCCAGAGGCACAAACTCCAATTCTTACGCGCTCTTTGTACTCATTTATGACCTTTATTAAGTGAACGCCGTATAAATGAAGTTTTTTCACATTTTGCAAGTATAGCAGTTGTGCAGCAGATGAGCTTATTCCCCTATAAGAAATAGTTAGTAAAACAATTTCCGAACAAGAATAATTCTTTTTCACTTATGTAAAGGATGAAGTTGAATAACTTTATTCCGAATCATTTCCATGTCCGGATATCCTATGGGAGCGAATGGAATTTTTTTTATGTAGTTAACTGAGTTCTCATTAAAATCGCCGTACTCATGTTGCACCATAAAAGAGCCCAAAAGAGCGTACGTTGAGAATGAGGCTTCTATACGCGAATTAAGAAGATCTTTCTTCGCCTGACGGTACATATAATTCTGTGTTAAGGCATCTTGAACTAAATCCGGGTCTCTAGGGTAAAATTTCACTTCACAGCTTAAGATAAACGGTGATTTAAGGAATTTTTCAACTGGTTTTGTTAAATCCAGCCATTGTCTAGTACCATCCTCGCTTAAACTGTAAACTAAACCGAAATACTCCTTTTCGACTAAATCTACACATTCACAAATTTTATCAAACAAAAGCTGACCGACGGTGTTTTTCTAAAAGAAACAATTTATCGAATTCTGAGGGACTGTCGGTAGTTTTTACCTTTAATGCGACGTATAATTCTCTGCCATCCAGCATAACAACTTCAATTTGAAAATCTTCATTTGTGATATCATTAAAATTCTCTAAAGAAGCGCTTCTATAACGCGACATACTTACACCAAAATACTAACACGAAACTAATTTATCTTTTAGATAATTTACAACTGATAACAATTTTTACGAGAAGATAAACAATTGTGAGTCAATATGTTTCAAATAAACAGTATTAAATATCATAATATTTGCCAATAATATCTTGGGAAAATGGGGAAAACCTACTAGTGTAGAAATAAAAATGTTTATTATTTAAACATATTTATTAATTAAATAAAACATTTTCTTTAAACAAACATATAGAAACAACTAGTCAAGATGTAAAACTATTAGCTGCAAATACAATAACTGTTTTTTTTTTGAAATAAAAAGAAAGCAGCAAAAATTTATTAGCATTTTCTTTAAGTATATTTCAACATGTTTATTTTGCCTTAATGCTTAAATGATACGAATATATTAAATTTTAAAAACAATTATATACTCATCGTGCTTGACAATAAAAAAATAATACCAAAAAAGAGATACATGTTAATATTATATAAAAAACTAAATCTAATTTTTATTAGTACAGTTTACACAAGCTAAAAAATTTTACAAAAAGAGAGAAAGTTTCCTTCAATATTAATTTAATGCAAGGCTAAATGTTCCCAACTTGAACTGCAAATTGCACTGAAAATTTATGGTCAAGATGGTTACAAATCTGCCATTAAGTAAGAGAACGAACGTTTTTCAACTATTTTTCAAAATTATATAACAAGTAGCCAACATTTTTAAGGTCCCATTATTGTAAAATCTATTACAGTATTGAAAATTTCCTAAAGCGTACATTCTCTTCGTTTCTTTAGTCAGATAATTTTTTTTAAGTATTTAATGGTATATTGGAATGTCATTCTCCTAATTAATCAATTTGTTTTCCATGAACACATTTAAATTTTTTATATATATTTATGGTTTCAATATACATTCATTCAAATAATGTACTTCTTTATTTTAAATAATCTATAGCACTTTTTATACTATAAAATCTTTGTTTTATTTTTTAAAGCACCTTATTTATTATTCTTAATTTGTCACAATTTGCTTTTTTAAATATTTTATTTATTTGTAGATTAATTAGGGTAGGTACGTTATAATATTACAAGAAACAAAATATATAATATAAAAAATAAAAACCGTACACCAATCATTTAATATTATATATAAATATTCTGTGACTTAAACATACAAAAAAAAATTAATATTAGAGGTGATGTGAGGTACACATACAAGAAAATGCTTGAATCGCACACAAAAACAAAGATATGAAGAACTTTAAAAATGAGATTATTCCAAAATAGAGAGTCAATTTAATTTAATTCACCATTCTTATATCTTCATTTTTGTGTTATACACACTTAGAAACTATAAATAAAATTATATTTCATTTTTTAATCATATTTTTAATAATATACACAAAAGGCCAGCTTTGCTTGTAAATTTCACATTTTTTTTTTATTGCAAAACACTAATTATAATGAAAGCAAAGCTAAGGTAAATTTATAATGGTATACAATATGCGGTGCTCTTAATCTCTCCTTATCTGCAAGAATATTTCAATTTCATTTAATATTTCGTCAAAATTATGCCCATAATAAGAACCACCTCCACCTACCCTTATTTTTATCTTATTGAGGTTGTGCGGTTTGTTGTTGTATTTCAATTTTTTCGACTGTCATATCCGGATTCATGGCAGTAGCCTCTTGAATTGCTTCCGCCAATGCTTTATCGTGATCGATTGGGTCACCATCCGATTGTATGGTAATTTTCTGTTCCATTCTTGTCTCAACAACTCCATCCCGCTCAGTTTTATACTACAAAATCCAAACCACTTAATAACATATTTATGGAAACTTTCGTTTTTTCATACCGTTATTGTTTCCACTGTACGCGTCTTCGAACTGATCGTTTGTGAACTGACAATCTCTCCAGTTGCGCTATAGTTGCCATCATCAGAAGTTAGGTGAACTTTTCGTGCTTCAGTCGCTACTACTGGCACATTGGTGGTGGATGTTGAGAAAGTACTTGTTGGATCACTGCTATATACAATACTTTCAGTTTGAACGATGCCGTCGCCAGGAACGCCCTCCTAAACATAAACAAAAACCATAAAATCACGAAAACCAGACCATTGAAAAGCTTTTTTTTTGTAATTAGAACCAATTCAGTCTAATTATGAATTCGTTCGTAATTTTCCTAATGACCGTGCAATGATATACAAAAAAACTCTTTATCTATTCTATCATGCAGAAGCAACACTTTCTATGAAACATTTTATTACACCATGCATTACATTACTTACGTGGAAACGTACATTGATTTGTGTTTATATTTAATTTTTTTCTTTTAGTCGTTCATTTTTGCCTACCTTGTAAACGTCACTATTGTAGTACGGATGATTTGGATCGTCTGGTGGATCAATGGGTGTGCCTGAGTCACCTGAGCTAGTCGAACTAATGCTGCCTCGTCTGCCCAACTGTATGATATGTAAAGCCATGCAGAAAAATGTTTAAAGAAGAAAAATAACAAAAAAATAAAATAAAATAAGATAAAATTATATGTATGTCGTTATTTGATGTAAAACGCAAAGAAACTTGAATAATTATTGTATGTATTATAGAAAATAAAATTCACACGCAATTATTTGCTATTATTTTTTAGCAATGAATTCTCTAGTTTGTTATATAATGAGCCACTTTCATTGAAAAAAAAAACAAAAAATTAAAAAGAAAATAACCTGATCTCCGCTAACAACAGTACTAGTGGTTTTGACTTCTTGTGTTACAGTACGTTGTTCTTGTCTTGTTGCACTGGATGTCATAGAATGAGCCACAGTTTTTTCTTCCAATTGTTGTGTACGTGCATTTGTGCCCAAATCTTCGTGGGTGGTTGCGGTACGTGTAGTTACAGCACGTGCAGTAACAAAAGGAGATTTACCATCATCCACTGGCACATCGGACTTTATTTATATGCGTTTTTGTCGAATATGACGGACGAAGAAAAGGAATAAAAACAAAACAAAAACAAAATAAAATTAAAAAAGAAATAAAATAAATAATTAAATAAAGCGGAAAAGTTTGCAGCATAATCACATTTCAGTAAAAAAATAATTAATCCAATTTGGTCCCTATTTTGTTTATTTACAAAAATAATATTGGCTTTTCTAAAAAAAGAAAAGTCAATTAAAATAAATCTTTATGCATTTGTGAATAAAAATGTTGAAATCAATAAAATAAAAACTAAAATCACAGCCATTGCAAATAACTGTAAAAAAGAAAGATAAGGAGAATTAACTTTTTTTCACTAAAATGTAACTTTAAAAGTATATTACATTAAAAAATCTTGTGTAACATTTTGGATATTTATCCAAATTTGCTTAAAACTCAATTCTTAAAACTCCTTTCGAATTAAATTTGATAAAAGTAAGATAAGCCATTTATTTAAAAAAATATTTAAAAGTCTTACCTTATTAATTTGAGTTGTGTGTGTAACTTCCCCAGTACGACCATCTTCAACCCTCTCTTCAATATTCTGCGTAACACCATCTTTATCCTTGGTAACAATTTGTTTGGTTGTAGTTTTGACAATAACTGGCGTACTAGCTGTGACACCCTTCTTGCCTCTGGGTATCTTCATTTGTGCAACATCTTGCATATTATCAGTAGCATATTCATTCAAATCATCGTCACTACTTTCGTTCGATGAATCACCATCTCCATCGTCCGACTTAAATGTTTTTACTTTAACTTTTGTATCTTTCAAATCACTGAAATGGCTCGGATCGATTTCGCCGTAATTTAATATTAAATCGCCCGTAACTGGATCCCGTCTGGCTGTTTTCGGGTCAATTTCTCCAGTTTGTGGATCGATATGACCCCATTCGGTGTGAATTTTACCAGTAACTGGATCAATCTCTCCAGAAATTGTTAAGACCTGTGTAACTTTTGTGTTAGCACTTTTCATTAACGGATCGTTTGGATCAACTTGAACAATTTTACCGGTATTTGGATCTTTCATACTATAAATATAAACTGTTTGTGTTGTTATGTTTTTAATTCTGCCTTTATCGTCGTATTCACATTTTTCTGGGTCAATTTCTTTCACTGTACCTCGAGGATCATGTGTTATCAAATACAAACGAATAATGACTAGTTTACCAGTTTTCGGATCAATTTTTCCATACTTCGTGTAAATTTGGCCAGTTTTTGGATCAATTTCTGAAGTAGAATAAATTGGAGCACCAGATTCATCGGTTTGTCCAGTTTTTGTGAATAATTCGTTAGTCGTTGGGTCAAATTTCGCTGTAGTTGGATCGACTTTAGTTTGTTTGGAAATTGCACCACTTTTTGGATCTACAGTACCGTAAACTGTAATTACGTAGCCTGTTACTGGATCCACATGGCCAGTCGAGTAAACTGATTCATTCGTTGATGGATTGTAATGATCCAAAACCCAAACTTGATTTGTTTTCGGATCAACTTTTACTGATTTAGTGTCACGTGGGACAATTTCACCGTTCTCGTTAATTTGTGGATCACTTATCAAAACACTAACTAAACGACCAAAGTTTGGATCCGGTTTTCCAGTTTTTGGATTAACAAATCCACCTTTAAACAATATCTGGCCGGTGTTTGAGTCGAAAATGCCTTGTTTAATTTCTTGTCTGCCAGTTTTCGGATCAATTACCGTTAATGTCCCTTTGACTGGGTCAATTTGGCCGTATTTTGTGTCGACTTTATGTGTGACTGGATTGTACAATCCATTTGACACTTCTGGAATAACATTCTTTGTATCAATGACGTTCTTTTTGGAATCAACTTTGCCAACTAATGTCACCACTAGGACTTCTGGATCCATTTCTGACCCAATCTTAATAACCTGACATAATTCGGAATTGACTGTGTCGGTTTTAGGATCTTTCACGCCCGTAGTTATTATTACATTGCCATCTTCTCTAACTTGAATTGGTCTACTTTCAATTTTGCCAGTTTTTGGATCTTTCGTTGTTATTCTTAATAGTTTCAAATTAATATTACCATATTTTGTTGCTATTTCGCCCGTGGCTGAGTTCTTTTTAGCTTTTGTATTCTCCATTTGGCCGTTGTTCTCATCTATATTGCCGGACTTCAGGTCTTTTTTACACGTAATTGTAGTTATATCAATTACTGGATCATTCTGACCAGCAATACTAATAATTTGACCCAAATGATTATCAATTTTGCCCGATTTTGGATCGATTACACCAGTTGTTACAAGAATTTGGCCGTTATCTTCATTGACTTTAGCAACTTTAGCGTCAACTTTACCAGTTTTCAAATCATTAACAATAATCTTATTATTTTTTGGATCAATAAGTCCATACTTAGATTCAATAAGTCCAGTATCAGGATTAAGTAAAGCAGTTGATTGTTCAATTTGTCCTTTTTCTGTGTCCACTTTACCAGTTTTAGGATCAACTTTTGTGGTAATAACAGTGATTCTAATAATACGTTTTTTCGGTAATGGAGCTGCATTTGGATCTTGTGCTTGTTTTAATCCAACTATAGAAAATACTTGTCCTAAACTTGAATCCGGTTTCCCCGTTTTAGGATCAATAACCGGTCCACCATTAACAATTATTTGACCAGTAGATGGATCAACTTTTCCAGAAACTGGTTCACTTTTTCCTGTTACCGTGTCGCGTGCTAGTAAGGATCCAGTTGATGGATCAATTTGACCATATTTAGTATCAATTAATCCAGTTTTTGGATCAACAATTCCAGTTATATGTTCAACATTTCCACTCTCAATATCAACTTGACCAGTTTTTGGATCTTTTTTCGATGTAATCACCATGATTTTAACAATACGGTTTTTCGCAATTGGACGTAACACTCCGGTAACAACTTCGTCTTTAGCGGGTGAAATTTCAGCAGGAGCTGGTTGTTTTTGAGGAGTTTGTTGTTGAACAACTGGCGGTTGAACAACTGGGGGTTGAACAGGAGTGGATATTTTTTGCAATTCTCTTTCAGAAGGCTGTTGACTGGCTTCAGGATGGATTGCTGGTTCTGTAATATGCACCGAAATAGCACGTCCCAAATCTTTATCCACTTTACCAGTTTTAGGATTGGCAAAACCACCTTTAAACACTAATTCGCCAGTATTAGGCTCAATATGACCTTGTCTCGTCTCCAATTTACCCGTTTTAGGGTCAACAACAGCCAAAGTCTCCTCCACAGGATCCAAAAGGCCATATTTAGTATAAATTTTATTCTTATCAGGATCATAAAGACCTGGAGTTGTGTCTGGCACTGCATTTTTCGAGTCAATTGTGTTCTTCTTTGAGTCAACTTTACCAACATAAGTTGTTACTTGTATTTCTGGATCAATTTCTGGACCAACTTGAACAACCTCAACGTAATTTGGATCCACTTTGCCAGTTTTAGGATCTTTAACACCGGACGCAATTATAATATTATCATCTTTGTCGACTTGAATTGGCCGTTCTTGTATTTGTCCAGTTTTAGGATCACGTGTCGTAATTCTCATTAAACGTAAATTGATCGTACCTTGTTTAGTTACAATTTCACCAGTTTCTGGTATTATTTTACCATTAGTTGTTTCTGGTCGACCTTCATTCAAATTTATAGCGCCTGTTCTAGGATCTCTCTTGGCAGTTATTATTGTTATAACAACTGCTGGATGTTGCGGATCAACAATATTAATAACTTGCGATAAACTAGTGTCTGGTTTTCCCGTTTTTGGGTCAACAACATTATCGTTAACGTAAATTTGACCGGAATTTTCATCAATTCGAATTGGTGTCAAAATTGGCTTGCCACTCTTATCTTTTTGAATTATTTTACTATTCTGTGGATCGATTTTTCCATATTTTGATTCGATAAGGCCACTGACGGGATCTACAGTAGCAGTCAGCTTCTCAACTGTACCCTTCTCAGTATCAATTCTACCAGTTTTCGGATCTTTCTTACTGGTTATAACCAAAATCTTAATCACACGTTTCTTCGGAACTGGATGAGAAGATAAAGCGTGTCTAACAGCGACTGTTGGTTGTTTTTTATCTTTGGCGCCCACTATTGTTATTACTTGTCCTAAGCTGTTGTCTTTCTTTCCAGTTTTTGGATCAATTACTGGTCCTGAAGCCAGTATAATTTGCTCTGAAATTGGATCGACTTGACCGGTAACTTTTTCTTTTTTGCCTGTTACTGGATCAGTTATTTCAACGGTACCATTTTTCGGATCAATTAAACCATATTTCGAGTCAATATCGCCATTGCTATGCAAAATTCCAGCCGATTGATCCACAACGCCATGTTCAACATCTAAATGACCAGTTTTTGGATCTTTCTTTGCCGTAATCACTAAAATTTTGATTACTTTATTTTTTGCAACTGGGGCAACAGCTGCAGGTAATGAAGGCACTTTTACTGGCGCCACGGGGATGGCTTTCTTAACTTCTTGTTGTCCACTTTCTACGCTTGGATCTGCTTTCGGTTCTTTTAAATCAACTTTAATTGTACGACCAAAATTGTTGTCAATTTTTCCAGTTTTCGGATTTATTAAACCTTTGAATAATACTTCACCCGATTCGGGATCGCGTTGTCCATGTTTTAACTCAGATTTCCCAGATTTTGGATCAATGAAACTTAAAGTTTCGTGAATCGGATCGTAAACACCATATTTTGTATAAATCTTTTGAGATTCCGGATCATATAAACCAGTAGATGATTCAGATGGTGTTGCTGTTTTCGAATCCAATCCTTTTTTATCAACTTTTCCACTAACTGATGTAACAACAATTTCCGGTTCAATTTCTCCACCAATTTGTAAAATTTGACTCAAATTAGAATCACGTGCACCAGTTACAGGATCTACAACACCTTTCAAGACAATCACATTATCATTGTCATCATACTGAATGGGATTCTCTTGTACAGTTTTTGTTTTCGGATCCCTAGTTGTAATCTTTTTGTTATTTGTATCAATTGTACCATATTTGGTAAATATAACGCCTTGTTTGTAATTCACTTTGCCGTTTGTAGTCTCTTGATGGGCTTGTGTTGGATCCAGTTGTCCAGTTTTTGAATCTCTTTTTGCTGTTACAGCCGTAACAGGCATAATCGGATCTGCGTGTTCTGAAATTTGAATCAACTGGCCTAAACTGTTATCCACTTTATTCGATTTTGGATCATGAACGCCTTCTTTAATGACAAACTGTCCCAAGTTTTCATCAATTTCCAAACGATTTTCAACGGTTTTGCCAGATTTCGGATCTTTATGGATAACTCTATTATTTAACGGATCGAGTAATCCATATTTCGTATCAATAGTACCAGTAGCAGGGTCCAAAACCGCTTCCAAATTCTCTGGAACGGCTTTCTCTGCTTCAATTCGCCCAGTTTTTGGATCTTTTTTCGCAGTTATCACCACAATCTTAATAATACGCTTCTTTGGTGGCACTGCGAGTGGTCCTGGCACGCTAGCTTTCGATCTACGATCCCCAGAAATTGCTATTATTTGTCCCAATGTTGAACTCTTCTTGCCAGACTTTGGATCAATCACCGATCCAGTTGTTATAATAATTTGTTTAGTAACAGGGTCAATATGGCCTTGTACGACCTCTTTCTGGCCATTAGTTGGATCCGTAATAATAACAGTACCATTTGATGGATCTATTAAACCATATTTCGAATCAATCAATTGCGTATCAACGTTTTGTTGTGCCACAGTAATATCAGAAGTGGCATTTTCCAAATCGATCCGGCCGGTTTTTTGGTCACGTGGACCAGTCAAGACAAATAATTTAATCGGGCGCGTCTTTTTACCAGGCACTGGAACAGCAGCAGCAGCAGCCACCACTGGTGGCTTTTCATGCATGTACTGTTCTCCAGCTAAGAAAGCGGCTGTATCATTTTTGGGTGAACCTTTCAATTTTTGTACATCGCCTGGGGCATAATTAAATGCAGTGGCAGTGCCACGTTTGGTGCCGGGCGATTGCTGTGCTTCTGGTTCGCCACTTTTCGGACTAGCCGGCTGTTCATAACTGAAGCCCTGTGTGAATGGCTTACGAGGAGTGACTGTGTCTTCTGGTGTTTCGTAATCATACTCTCTAGTATAACCAGGCAATTGCGGCGAACCCATTGGAGGGCCACCTTTTTCTTTTTCACTTGTTGGTGATGCAGCCGCAGCGATTTTTTCTTTTTCCTTCTTATCTTTTGGCGTTTTGTCACGTTTTTGGCCACCAAATAGGAAACCAGGACTCTATATTAAAAATTGGGCAAGAAGCAACATGCACGATTACTTTAAAATACGACATGCATACTTATATATTTTATATTTAAAGAAATATACACTAAAATAGTTTTTACTACACAATAAGCATACATAATTTCACTAACCATATCTACCATTCCTAATAATTTTCCTATTACGAATTTTTATAAAAAATTTTTACAAAATTTTAACGTTTTTAAACACTTACCTTTGATTTCTCCTTTTTATCTCTAGGGGACTTCTCATTTTCAGCTCCACTGATATTGTGTGATTCATTATCAGTGCCATTTTGATCCGGTACACTATTTTCTTTATCTCTGTCCTCTTTATCCTTCTTCTTACCAAACAAACCCCCTGATGGTAGAACGGCGACACCACCAATTGGTTTCTTTTTTACCAAGGAAAAATACGAACATTATTAGTATAGTTTATTGTTTTAATTAGGCTATTTAAAGCTCATAATAAAAGTAAAAACAGTTTGAGTCAAGCAGCAGAACAGTTTTAAATACGTTAAGCGAAGACAAAGAAATACAATGATATTACATGGAAGATGAAAATTGTATACATATTTATATGAATTGGAGCCGCAATTAATTTTTTTATATACTACCATAAAGTTGTTATTCGGATCCAATTCTCAAATTTATGATCTATTAATAAACAAATTTTTTAGTTGATAAACACGTTGTTCAAATTTAATAGACCACAAATTACATTTTATTAAACATTTTAATAGGAAATACATATTATATGATATTAAAAAAAAATCTACAAATGGCAAAACAGCAGACCGATAATAATAGAGACAAGACGGCAGCAGCAGCATAGAACACAGCTTTGTAGTTCTATAAAGAAATTATTGATATATACATATATTGGATAAACAAACACCTTCTCATTTTTTTCTGGTGCCTCGTAATAACCTTCTACAGAACTAGCTGAACTTCCGGAAGCTGCACTAAATTTCCTGGCAAGCTATCATTATATTCAACAATTAAATTAAGTTATTCAATATTAAAGGAATAATTTGTTTTAAGGAAATTTTATGTTAGGAATAAGTTCTGTTATTAAAATAGCTTAAATGAATCATTCATTAGTAAATAAACTTTATTTGAATCGATTTTTCAAATAACTTACCTTCTCTTTCTTTTCTTTCGGTGATTTCACTTTAGCTGGACTTTGATTGTCGATGTCTGGAATATGTTCAGGTGGATGAGGCATAGTGTGTCGTTTATTAGCTTCGTTATATTCGTTTTCAGGTCGTACACCACCTAAAGCTATTCAATAATTAAATACCAGTCATCTAAATGTGTAAACATTTAATCACTTACGATCCATACTACGTGACGTTAGTCGTTTTCCAGTTAAAGAACGTTCAAATTGGGGAGCTGGTCGATCAATTGGCGTTTTCTTAGTTTCATAATGAGTTCGGCCAGAATAGCGAAACTTTGAGCCAAGTTTTGGAAACAGAGATGACTTCTGATTAATTTCAGGCGACATCAATCTGGAAAAAAAAGCAGAATTATAACAAATCTAACAATATTATTAAAGCTTATTACCTAAAAAAGGTATGATGTTCTACACAAGTTTTCCACAACTTTTTGGCGGCTCGATGATTGGCTAATTTAAATCCAATAGTTGATTCGAATTGTTCAAATTCACCAGGGCGGATTTTAATATAAAAATTATGTCGTTTATAGCTGATTTTCAATATTTTTGGCCAAGCGAAGCGGTTTATTCGTAAACGATTTCTGTATACTAATAACCCGGATGCACATACACCTAACATAATATCGACGCCTTCAGAATCTTTAGCCGGGTGCATATCTACACCGTACATGGCTAATTTTTTCGCATTTTCCAGATAGTGAAGTTCAGCTTCAGCCGGAGTTTGTCCCCTAAAAACACGCAAAATATTACAAAAATCATCAAAAACACAATTAAAATCATCGTACTTGTGAGTTCGGTGCAATTCCAGAACTTTTTCTTCCAAATCCTGTGTTTGGTTTGGTGCAATTTTAAAATCCTTCAAATAATTCCTACCCATCGTATCAGGATCATAATCACCTAGCTCCGATTGCACCAAATATGAGCCCAATAAGGCATGTGTTACAAATGAACATGGTAAACGATTAGTAATAATATCATTACGTATTTGCAGACATAATTGATAACGTGTTATGTCTTCTTGCAATTGGGCGGGATCGGGTGGATAAAATTTCACTTCAAAATTAAATTTCCACGGTTCTACTTTCATAAATTTTCCGATACGTTTTTCTAAATCCAACCAATTGCGTGGATCGTGTCGGTCAGCGTACACCAAACCGAAGTAATCCTTTTCAATTAAATTTATCGCCTCGCAAACTTTATCTAACAGATCTTTTCCTTTGGCTTTTCTCTAAAACAAACAATGGCGCAAATAGGGATTGCATTTCTCTTATTTGATATATTGTACCTCAATGGGGACATCTAAAACTGTGCCATCGAGCATGGTAACCTGAGCTAAAGTATTACCACTGCTACGAGTAGCGGTTGCAGTTTTATTTTTGGCCGGGGACGAATCAGTTTCTACTGCCATTTTGCTATCTTCGGGCATACTGCCTCTACTATTCTGAAAATCAAAAATAATTTAAAGAACATTTTATATGGCTTGTAGTTTGGGTTGCCTATGTGTCGATTTTTTATTTTCATGACCCAAAAACAATAAATTAGTAATTCTATCGACAAAACAATAAACAGTTCGTTTTGATGGACCAGTTAAAGTAAATTGATTATGCTAATAATATATTGGCAACAGTCTGTCTGGCCAAATTTCATTGTTAAACATGCAACATAGCATGTTTATTGTGTTTTTTATATAAATTTTTATCAGGCATCATAAATCATAAACTTATTTTGTTATTTTGTATACAAAGTTGTTGCGCTTTGGACATTAATAGCAGTAGTATGAAAGAGTTATTTCCGTTTGTGCAAACTGCAAATGTTTATTTGATCAAAAATCGAGTATAAAATCAACAAACAAGTGAAACTTTTTTAAATTCAAACTACATATATAAAAGCTTCGCTGATAAAATCCCATAAAAACTTTACAACTAAATAGACAAATTTTCTCCTAAAATCCTTAAACGTTTGATAACTTTTTAATATCCCAATATCAACTTTTAAGAAAAATATTTATAAAGAAAAACAGTAAATATAAAAATGACATTCGGCAATAATTTAAAACTTCCAACGTGCTTTTTTTACAGAGCAGAATTTGTACGTGTTTTTTCTATATTATGGAAATCCTCAATTTCCTAGCAACTGATTTTTTTTTAGGTCTGTTCGGACAAGCCGTTAGTGGACTATCCAATGGATAGGTCGTCAGCTCCGTACTGCTCAGATACGTTTTAATATACATTAGAAAGTCAGACCGAACGGTTTTTTTCCAATGCGCATGAGTCGTATCGTTTGTAAACGATAAACAGCTTTGTCCGAACAGACCTTTTGTCATCGAAAACAATATGTATTTCAAAAGAAATCAATAAACATACAAGGATTCAACCCAATGTTTGTAGTAAAAATATAAAAACGATATTCTAATGAATAACACGGTCAATAACCTTAAACTAAAGCCAATGTTAGACTCCACAGGTGTAATAGATTCACAAAAAAAAATAACATAAATGAATGGTGGAACACATCACTATATTAATCTTAAGTGAAATTGTACATGTAAGCATTTTTCATAACAATAATAAATGTAGGTGTGTCTCTTTAAACAAGCCACGATGAGACAAACATAAAGACAAC
>SSSI01003614.1:0-20134 GCA_004796505.1 Oryzaephilus surinamensis | reverse complement strand
TAAGTACCAAGTACCTAATATTGATTTCGATAGAGTTTTTTTTAAATAAAAAAATGCTTTATAAACGAATTATTAAACGAAATTTTTGTGAGTTGTTTTAGTGTTAATTGCATTTTTTCTTTAATATGAAAGGAAAACTCAAAGTGTCATATATCATTGGAAAGCTAATTAAATGCTGATGTTTTTCCTCTAAAGCAAAAAATATGAACCATTGAAAAATTTTGAAGAAAATGTTGATTGAAGTTTGTATAAATTTTGAAAAAGAAACTAATTTTAAAGTTTCAGTTACCAGAACAAAGAGAAAGATGAACAAATTTTTTTAAACAAAAGTGTTCCTATTAGAGAATTTATTGCTCTTTTAGAAAATGCCATCACATTTTTCTAATCTTCCACATCTTTGACGTTATTGTGAATTTTGTGTGTCAAAACATAAAAAATGCAAAAATGTCAAAAATGTTGAATATCTCTGCAACCGCTAAATATCGGACTATGCTATATAGGGTCATTTTGGTTCCAAATGAAGTGTATAATCTCCTCTCCAGCGTTGGTCCGTTAAACCTGGGAAACCCTGTATAACATAACTTTGAAGTAATTACTTAATATTAAGAAATTATTATATACATTTATATAGTTTATAAGGAAATTTATACTTTGACTTATTAATTTGATTTATGTACGAAATGTTATATACATAGTTGGAAGATCGTTTAACTTGAATTTAATTAACTTTTCATTATTGATAAGTACAGCTGCTGTGCAAATTCAAATTTATACATTATAATTGTAATGTGGTCGACATATAAATTTATGAAAAACTATATTTTATACAATAATCACATTTTCCTATATGTTGTTGTTGTACGTTGTTGTTGTTTGTGGAATTATCCAACAAAAACAGATGGCTCGTTTTTCATTTGTATTCAAATTGAATCACTTCAATGTTAAACAAGCAAAATATACGAGAAACGACTAGGAAAAATAAATTATTTTCACAAAATAAATTACTATTTAGTTCTGATGATTTTCTTCACTTTTTCGCCTACGTACTATTATTGAAATATTTCAATTTATCATTCAAAACGATTACAGAAAACTGAAAAATACTATACACGTTGTTTTATTGATCATTGTAGCTTTTCCACCCCCAGCATGATCGCCGAAACATCCCTTATCACGGAACTGTACAAAAAACTCGGTACAAAATCATAAAATATTTATAGAATAATTTTTCGAATTGACAATATTTGCAGTAAAAAACACCCTGTATATATAATATTGTGGCTAACTTAAGCTGCACATATTTATGTGCCTTGAAAGGTTTTACTTTCAACATAAACTTGTCAAAAGATAATCAGAATGACATATTCAGAGAGACTTTGCCTTTAAACAGGGCACTTCACATGTCCAAATAATAGAATTTCCAACGTTCACAACATACAAAGCTTTCCGTGCATGGTAGTTTGGAAATTTCATGAAATTTCTATATTTTCTGTGTGTGTTTTTAATTAACGTACATTTCTATCTCTAACTACAATTAGCTGCATACAAACTTGTATCAATTGTTGGCATTAAAAGATCAAAGAGTTTCTGCATGCTGAAGTTGATTTTATATGTAATTGATATAAGATTTTACGTTTCAGATAGTTTTTCAGTCTTTGTTTAGCAGTTTTTAGTTTTTACTTTGTTTTCCAAAACAAAAACAAAGAGGAAACTTTACGAATTGTTTTATAAAGTTTATAAATATATATGTATTGTCAAGGTAAATTAAGGTAGAATGAACAGTTTTTCAATTAAGAATTAAAAGAGACCAGAAATTAATTTATATTTGTGTGTGTATAATTAAAATAGGATCACAAATAGACTTATCTTCGTATTTCAAAATAAAAATTAGTCAAAAAAGGAAAACAAATTTGTAGTAAAAGATAGAATACTCGATAGAATATTTAGAAATTTGTTTGCCATCTTTTTACGATAGGTACTTAAGTACATTTTTAATAATTGTACTTATTTTAATTTATTTCATTGTTTTATTAAAACAACAATGTTTGTTATAAATATTATTAATGATTTAATTAAATATTTTAACGTAATATTACAAATATGTGTATCATCAAAATGGCGATCATTTCATGAGAATATGTTGGTTGTCATGGTAACAATTAAATAGCCATTTTGCACATCCTTAAAAAGCTCTCAAAGTCACAGAACGGCCGCAAAACTGTCTCAAAAAATTAATATTGTGAATTAAATTTCGTAATTTTAACACAGCATTCAAAATCGCATTCAAATAAATAAAAAAGCTCGTTATTCCAAGCTTTCTAGGGCAAAAGCTCAATTATTCCACTGTCTAAACTAAATTGCAGACTTAGTTCGATATGTCTATTAAATGAATCCATTCATTTTCCTAATTTTTCTATAAATATACTTGTACTATTATATCTGTATTTACGACTATATAGTTGTATAAAAATATATTTTGGATTTGTCAAGTACTCAATCACCGTTTATACACAATCTATCAACGTCAAAAGATACTTATAACAATTAAATTAAAACCAAACCCACACCGACTTTTTCCTATGCATACACATACTATACATACATACGTTATATATTAAATTGATAGGTAAGAAATTGAGGAAATCTATTTTTGAATATCCATCAAATATGTGTGCAATATTTAACAATTTATATAATGTAAAAGCATACAACAACATACTAGCATGTTTATATAATTATTTAACAGTAGAAATATGTAGTTGAAATATACAATAGGTACTCTCGATTTGTTTTAAATAATTCAAGAGTAAATCAATTTCAATAGAAAATAAAAACAAAAATTAATATAAATGTGTGGACATCAATTCTAGTTGTGTGAATAATAGTGTCATTAACTGCACAACAAACACAATTGATACTGTCTAATTTTGTAAATTGTAAAATATATCTCACATACACGAATTAATCGATTTATATTTGCACTGAAATTTACGTGTTGAAAGATCATTAAACCTCGAAATGTAGTTGCAATTGTGGAGGAAAGATAAGGAGTTGATGACATTCTTGTCTCTCATTCACCCCCCAAAACATTGTACAAATGCATATATGTATGCATAATAGACACGCGGAAAATGTCGACAAGTTTTTCCCTATAGAAAATGCCACCCTTCGTTAAATATTTAGTTGGAAAACTGTTTTGTTGGGATGGAAATAAAAATGATATAGTCGTTCTGTAAAGTTCACTGTTCGGAAAATTGTTTAAAATATATGTAGATGTGATATGAGGGGATGATTTTGCATAAAGATAACAATCCTTCATTATATTTAAAAACTTTTTTTATATCCGGACAAATTCTTTCAAACTTTTACTTGATAATGTTAAATTAAAATTTCATCGTTATTATGAATTCGACACAGTGACATTTTTCAAAATAGTAGGTATTTTTTTGTTTTTTGTTGGCTAGCATATAAATTGGCACATTTCCAAATAAATAACAGGTAAAAAGCACAACGAACTCGTCTCTCTAGGAATAAATGATGCACATTAAATCTTCATGAAAAATAGACATATTTAATATGAAAACTGTTTTCATTCCGTACCATTTTCGCATTCTTATACCACATACACATACCACCATCCCAACCATTATACGATGTGAAAATAAATGGAAATTGAGGGTAAATCTTGTTTTGTGTATATAGGTATATCCATTTAATATTGATTTTATGTGGAAAGTGTCAATTCAATATTAGAAAAGGCTCAATTCGTGTCCCTTTTTTTTCAAATGGACTTTATTACAAAAAATAATGGTTGACAATTGATCGATTTAATTAAATTGAAGGATTTTTATTAGATATAAGTAGTAATTTAGTTTAAAATTACTCATTGTCTTTAATTCACTTAACATTTCAACATGAAAAGGCTAATTTAATTTTTGTAAATAAGGTTTAATAGATTAATAAACAGAAAATAAATTGGCATTTATTCTAAATGAATATTTGTTTTTGCAAAAAGTATAAATATAACATGCCAATTAGTTACAATTACTTCAAATTTCCGTTTTGTGTATATATAATACCCATTGCAAATTTTCCTAATTAGATTATACCAACTTTTATTTTGTTGTTTACGAAATGTTACCAATAAAAAAAAATTAATTACCTATACATGTACGAAATAGACTTTAATTAATGATTTGTGCCTATTAAAGCATTTTATAAATCGATTTTACTATAAATATAAATCTAAAAATTTACACTTTAATATTTGCATTGGGAATATATAAACTATGTACCTATATAGGCAAAACTCCACAAAGGGCTCTATATAAACATGATTTATGTTTGGACAAATACCTGGTAAATATTTATTATTGTTTTGGTATCCCTTATATAATTAACACGAAAATAAATCACTTGTATTTTGTTAATTTGTCGTTAACAAAAAAATAAATAAATACATAAGTATATGCCCTAAATAAGTAACCTCAGGCACTTTTCATCGCACTTAGAACATTTATTTTTCTAACTGTATATTCAAATACTAATAAATAATTCATATAGAAACATAAATATCGTTTATTAATATTGATTCTAGTTTTTTAAATAGTAAATAATGTGGTGACGATTTTCGAACATTAAAAATACATCAAGGGTAATTATTGTTAAGTTCTTGTTTGTTAAAAAACGAGTCTTGGTAAATATATAAAGTATTACTTATGTCTTATTTGATATGGTAATTGTTAGGTTTGTTTGCGCAAGAAATAAAAGATGAGTAAATTACATAAAATTGGCTCTAGTTTATATTGAAGAGTTGCAGAACAGGTCATTTACACCATTTAAAGTTAACACTGTTTATATAAAGTCATGAAATTCACTTTATTTTTCTTATTATTATGAAAAATGCATACACACATTTTGTTTTTTATTACGTACATTGAACTGAGATTTTTGTGTCAGCAAAATTATACAATTTTTTTAAAAGAAAAACAACTAAAATTGTGATGGTAATAAAATGTTTTATATGCAAGTATTAAAATTATTGCGGCCAAACCCAAAAAGATGACAAATTGTTAATACCGTAAGATGTAAGAGGGAAAAAATCGAGGAAAAAATTGTACATAGACGATAAATATTTGGATTTTATTGTGGTTTTGTTAATAGATGTTTGTTTCATTTCTTAAAAAGAATAAATTTAAGTTTATAAGTTTGAAATCGTGATTTATCAACATTTAAGTAATTTATTACAATTTCTTATCAATATTTATTTCATTTGTTTATAAATACACGACTTTTTAAACATAAAAATGATTTCATACTAAAATATTGTTCTAATCAAAGTGTTATTGTTGGATCCATTTTATAAACACCTGAGATATTTTCCTCATAAAATGTTAATATATTAATTTTTTCCAGTGTAATATAAAAGCAGGGACACTTGCCAACTTTTTATTATGATTAAATTTATCGATATTGTCTTGATTTCCAAGGATATAATCATAATAATTAATAAATGTCTTTATAACTCATTACTATTTTTAGTATTTTTTTTATATAACAATAAATATCTAATCATTTGCATATATAAATTGGTTTCCTCATATATTTTTACAAAAATTTCGCAACATAAAAGCATTTAAAACTTTTTAATTAAAAAAAAGTGACGTTAACTCGTAAAAATCATTTCATACTCATAAAATTTTTATAGTAAATTAGGTTATCAAATTTGTGGCTTATTTAAGACACTAAAATGTGTAAAAATTCTATAAAAATAATAGAAATTATTTATGTGGAACGAAATAACTTTCTTTTGGTTATTTTTAAAAAAATTATAATGATGTCACCAAAATACGAATACATATATTTAAAAATAACTAGAAAAATCATTTTTTTTTGTTCTTACATTGAAACTGTGGCTCTTCTATGCGGTTTTATATTGTTCACAAAATCATCGGTCCAACTAAAGGATTTTACTGAAGATGGTACACAAATTGTGGCCGTTAAACAGTCCACTGACGACGAAAAATGCCAATTATGTTTAGAACTATCTTTCAACGAACACATTTCACATAAAGAAAAACACGTTAAAAGTTAAAAAACGATTACAATTATAAATAAAATACATATATTATTGTGGAACGTGGTGGAGGACGTAACCGACGAGGCCGGCGAAACACACTACGAACACGAACATGTGAATGAATGTTTAGAATATCTGCCCCATAACTGACTCTATACGAATATTATTGCCAAACAGCTGCTCCATAGAAACACGGATTCATCCTTAAAGTATGCTGGCATTTAGGGTCAGTCTTGTGCAGCACTTTCCAGCAGCCCACACAAAAGGATGAAGAACTGTATGATATTGTTGATGTTGGTGATGTGGATGAAACCAAAGCCATGCTCAGACTAAGTCTTTTCGTTCACAATCGATCACATACACACACCTGTTTCCGTTATAACATCATCATCATCATAGTCGTTATTTAACGTATGCAGAATTTTTAAAAATAAAATTCATTTTGACCGGACAAAATGGTGTCATTGAAAAAAATTTGTGTATTTTTTGTTTTTAGTAATAATTGGCATTTTTATTATGAACAAGTTTTTTTTTCAACAAAAATATGATTTTGACTAAAAAAAAGACAAGAGGCAAATTTTTTTAATAAATTGGCAGTTCTATTGTGAATAAAGAGCAGTTTTGTGCGTTTCAAAATCAAATAATGATTAGAATATTTCTCGGAATATTTTTTCCTCTTCATAGTTTTATATAAAAATCATTGTGACCGTCAAATATTCCCTACTTCCGTTATAACATCAACATCATCGTCATTTAATGTGCAGAATTCTCAAAAATACAATTCATTTTGACCGGACAAAATAGTGTCATTGAAAAACGATTTCGCTTTTCATAATAATTGAATAAATTGGCAACTTTTACGTAAACAAATGTTTTTTTTTTCGATAACAATATATTTTTGACTGAAAAATGACAAGATGTAACTTTTTATTTTCCAAATTGGCAATTTTATCGTGTTGATACTTGATCGTGTATAACAAGATGTTTCGTTCGTTTCAAAGTCAAACATTGATTAGAATATTTATTTTCCCTCATCGCGTTTTATATAAAAAATGATTGTGACCGAAAAATATTAAAAAAAGAACCCAATCCCAAAGACAAAAAAATATATATGTATACACAAACTTTTTATCCCGTAAATTGCCAAGTTTCTTGTAGAAAGAGGCTTTTCTTTTCGAAAATCTGATTTTTATTAGAATATCCTCAAAAGACGTTCTAATTTGGCTTGTTTCAAAAGGATTTTTTCTTTTCTTTTATATCATGTTGTTTTTCTTCTTCCTATGTAATACGTTAATATTCTTTTTGTCATGTACATAATTCAATAAAATGAACATAGAAATTGGCATTTATTGTGTCTTCAGGCTATTTACTAGTAGTTGACCGTGAATCCAGTCATTTTGACGTAATATTCTTCTACTTTTATAATTTGACTAATTAAAAAACAAGACCATCTAGAGTTGATTTTAACAACTTTCATGTTTTATAAAGACATTTCATTAAGTTTTCATATAAATACCAGGTTTTTCTTATGTAATTAGAAAAAAATTTATGTTTTTAAAGTTGTTACGTTTCATAAAAGTGGATTATATCATTTTATAGTGTTATATTATTATTTAAAGTAAGTGTTGTAGAAAGTGCAATATAAAACAGATGATTTTAATTAAATTAAATAACTCCCAACATACTTGTATACATTTTCAATTAAAATTATTTTCTTTTCAGTATATAATATGAGAAATTTTCACATTGAAAAATAATAATAAAACGATACTTAATTTTTACTGATGACTATAATTACAAAATAAATTTCTATATTATTTTTCTCAACTTTTTAAATTATATAGTAATTCAATTAAAAGGAGTTAAAATTTTTATAAAATTATACATTTTTGTCACGTTGTACAGGAAAAGGTCAAAGAATTTTCTATACACAGTCAAAACATAATTATCCCTCTTTAATATACAATATCGAATAACAGCTCTTACATTCACTATTGAGATTCTTTTTTCGTTTTACCTGAGAAGAGAATACAGGCAGCACGTTCTTGCTGGCAACATATTTTATTATAATTTTTTTCCTTTTGTTGGACAGCTGTTGGACCAGTTTTGCAACAGATGAACTTCTACTATATTATAAATGGCATTTCTTCGAAAAGGGGTAGATTTTGTAAAAAAATTTGCATATTTCGATACAAGATAATAAATATTCAAATTTAATACCGTATCAGTTATAATCCATGTTCAATATTATACTTTTTTAATTAAATTACACAGTTTTGAATTTCAAATTTCTGAAAAACTGATTATCCGTTTTTGTTGACTAAAAGGACGGTATAGTTTATTGGGTCAATATAATAAGATTTGTGGATTTTACTCTAATAAATACGATTTTTCGAAACTACAAACGGAATCAATATTAAACATTTTCTGTAAAGTTCAAATGAAATTTATTTATGGCTAGGTTTTTAACCTTCGAAAATTCTTTGAATATATTTTAACATAATTTGAAATATCAATTTTATTGTCTAAGTTATAAATTTAAAATTGCCATTTTACAAAAGATCATAAAATGAATTTTAATTAATTTTCTCGATTTATTTTAATTTCAGTGAAATGTATTATAGTAATAATAATTTTTGGGTGGTTGAAACAAAAAAAAGCTCATTAAATATTAACAGTGAATAAAAGTTAATTATAGGAATAATAAAATTAGAAATACGAGAGCATCACAGAGAAAATGTAATAAAATGTCTGGAAAATTAACTAATAAGCATCATATACACATACATATGTCTGTATAATTTAATAATTTTATAAATTATTAGGAAATTTTATTATATTTTAAAACAATTACAAGAGAAAGTTAATACAATTCGTTTTTGTGTTAAAAAATGAACAAATTGCCACCGATAATTTATACAATTACGAATAAAAATTGTTTGTATAAATAAATTGAAATTAGTATATTAACAGAAAATGGCTAAAATATACATTTAACTATATAAATGTTAATAATTAATAGACACTATTCATTTATAAAAGGAATATTTATTTTAGGATGAAAATGTTTGAAATTTAATTGTTATTTTCAACTTTCCATTATCAAAACTGCTGAAAATAGCTTTTATTCCCTGAAATGAATTTCATTTTCATGAAAACAATTCATTCCTTAAATTGTCATCAATATAAATTTAATTATGTCTTGAATTAATCGAATTGCATCTCAAATTGCATTTACTTTAAAGATTGGAAAAAAACTGTTATACCTGTGTTAATTCGAAAAAATCCATTTAAATTACTTTGCATGTACAATAATGTATAATGAAAAGTAAATTTACATGATATTGTAAAGCGTCTTAAGATGGTAAATTTTGTAATAATTAATGTGGGTTTATTTTACGAACTGAAAATTGATGTTATGTTCATTTAAGCAAAAATTTATATAATATGTACAATCGAATATATATAACATGTATAAATTGTGAAGAGGGTGTGCACATTCCGCTGTAATGACTTAATAAATACCATTAATAGCTAAATAATATAGTTTATTATGTAATCTGGTTAAGTTTTTACATTTGAAATGTCAAACAATCAAAATGAAATGGTTTTTGTTTGTATTTAGAGAAAAAAATCAACCAAAATTATAACTTGGCCGTGTACTAGTTTTATTATTAAATTAAATTGTGACATATGGTGGTAAAATAACGTGATTGATAAGTAATTATTGTAAATGCAAGATTGTAATTTTATATATATTTATAAACAAGTATTTTTACTCTCCATTTCTTCCTTATAGGGAATGTATTGAGGACGAATTCCACAACATCTTTCACTTTCTTGTTTATTTTCATTGATGTTTTTATAAAAATAAACAATTTGCAATATATTTTTTTTAATAACAATACTAATATGTAATTCTATTGTTAAATATTTTCTTTTATTTATTTAAAATACATAAATCACTCTAGAGAATATATCATTTGATTACAAAAATCCTTGTACTCGTAGGTATTTAATTGTATTTGTATTATTTTTCTGTTTGATTTTTTAGTTTTTGACACAGTTTTGAAAATTTGTTACGGAAAAAACCCTTAAAAGAAAAATTTTATTTTTTCAAATGACATAATGAATAACCATTGATTATGTAAAATAATATTTCTAAAAGGCAATAATAATATTTAATGAATACTTATTAAAAATATTTATGTCACTATAAAATTACGGTTTTGTTCAACTTTCATAAAAATTTTTTGAAAAAAAATTGCATATTGATAAGTTTATTTAATTACATATTCAGCTTTCGAATTCATTTATTTCATAGTGTGATATAGAGGAACTTATTAATTTGGAAACCTTTTTTCTCTCTGTGAGTATTTAATTGATTACAACAGAAAATTTTCCTCATTAATCCTTCGTCTAGTCTGTATGTGCAAAATTTTCTGCAAGTTTTCCACTATTTTGTTATTGATTTTGTAATTTTGCCTACATGAGCAGCTGCTGTGTTTTGGGTCACTTTACACAATTGGATTTAAGTTTTACTATATTATATACACATACATATATATTTTCAAGAGCAAATAATAATTTATCATAATATACTCGTGTATTATGGGGTTTACATAAACTTTTGTACGATAATAACATAAATTTCACATTTGGCAGGAGTGAGAGATATTTTCTTATAATAACGGGGTATTAAATCTTAAAAAAAGGTTTTCAGCAGATTTGAAATTCTTCATTTTTGCGTTTGTTTTTATACAAAAGTGTCTGATATCAAGCTTTCAGAACATATAAGATACAGACTTTACATGCACAATAGAACATAAAAGCATAAAAATAAGCTCTTATTTACGAATACAGAATATTTTTATACATTTTTGAGAAACAAACACGAAACATTTTTTTTATATAATTCCCTCACCCTTTTGTTTTCTTTCAAAATGAACCAACAGAAAAAAAAGGATTTTAATGTATAAAATTATACGCCTACAACTTGTTGGCATTTATAACTAATATATTGAAGTAATTATTCTAAAGTATTAGCATTTTTTCGTCATGTTGTAACATGTTCCCATTTAATAAATGCATATTTCAAATTGTAACCTTGCATAACTCACACATTTTATGATTAATTAATTGTATGAATATTATAATTTTATTTATAATGGTACAGTTATTTATGCGAAATAAAAAAGAACGAATTAGAAGAATAAGGAAATTTAAGTTGTGTGGATATGAAACGTGAGTTTTACAACATTATTTACATTTAATTATTTATAAAATGAATAATTTATGATGAAGGGACGCGACCTTAAAGTAATAATATGAAAGGGATACCACAAATAAATTAAATTTTTCCATATAATATATTATATTTTTAAATTCGTTTTAAATTTACGAGAATATCAATTTTACAACATAAAAAATATATACCTAAATTTGAACTCACCCCTGATAACTGGCTGAAAGAAATGATTTTGGCAATGACATGGACCGTTGTTGTTGTGAAACTAGTAAATCAGTTGATGTAACATTTCTGTCTTCAGTTGGTGCACTGCCCGGCCGTGTTAAGATCATTTCACGGTTCGGTTTATCATCCATTATTATCGATATTTCATCAATTGGTGTCGACTGTCCGGAACTCCGTAATGTATTTTTTGGACTTTTACTATTCGGTGTCATCCATGCATCACTGCCCGACGATGAACCGGAATTATTAACGCGATTTACCAATTTTGTAGAGGACGACGCCGCCGCCACCGACGCCGGATTTACCGGTGAACATTGACGCGATGTTGGACTTGGACGTCTTTCCGAAGACATACTATTATTCGATTTTCGTATTATCGACGATTCAATACGGCGTTGCATTTTCGTTGAACGCGGATCATCTAAACTACGTTGATGTGTTGGATAACTTTGTGATGAGCGCATCATAAAATCGCGATTCAATGATTCACGATGGGCACAATGTGGCCAAAAATCGCATGTATCACTATTGCATGGATTTTTGATTTCTTTACCACTCAAACTGGGGCTGGTAGAACCGCGCAACAATAACCGTTGACGTTCTTTATTTGGATTACCAACATAATAAACTGTTAAACCATTTGTATTCGGTTTTGGTGCCATCATCATTGTTGTCTTCTCTTCCATATTATTATTATTATATCTATTGTGCATGTGTAATGCTTGTGCAGCCGCTCTGGATCGATTACCATATAAGAAACCAGTCACAACTTCAGCCTCTCTAAGCATATCATCATCTAATATAACATCACCCTCAAGTGATTGCGGTTTACTATGTCTCTTATTACGTTCAACTTGATTAACAACTTTCATACGATCAGGATATTGTTGTGGTGAAATTCTATTTTGTTCGGATGGTCGATAAACTGATGCTGCTGCAGAAGATGGTTGTTTTCTTTCTGGTAATTGTAGACTCCTTGAACGTCTCACCTTTTGTATTTGATCTTCTTGTTGTGGTGACTTGTTAAATGGATATTGTTGCTGTTGTCTTATTGGGGCACTTTTACGTAATTGAGTTTGTTGCTGTTGTTGTTGTTGTTGCTGTTGAGAGGGTGGTGGTGGTGGTGAACGTGATATAAATTCATCACTGCTCGTGGAACTGGCTGGTGAATTTGGTGGTTTATTTGTATCTGAACCAGCTGGTGAACGACGTTGTTGCTGCGTTCTTAATCTATTTGCACGACTAGATGGTGATATTTTTTCACGTTGACGATTATTATAATCCGTTAATGTGTTTATCATGCTCATATTTATCGAAGAACTATTATTATCTTCGTCATCAGCGTCTTCATATACATCCACTGATGAGTCCGTGTTTTCTGATAAACGTGGCATTGTTGGTCGTGTAAAACTACTATCCAAACTACGAAAATTCATTGAAGCCGACGACGACGACGATGAACTCTCACCATACCATTGTAGAAATTGTGATCTTCGTACAGCTGTTGTGTCTTCCATTGATTTCGTTTGTGGTATTTTACTTTTATTTTGACTAGATTCATTAATTGTTATCGGTTTACGTATTTGTGGTGCTAATGGTGCCACCGTTTTCCATTTACTCACTATTGGTGATTGTGGTGGACTTGCATCACTATCTTCAATTGCATTCGAACGTGGTAGAAATGGTGTTTTACCGAAAAATGTTCTCGATTTTGGCAAAACCGTTTTGTTTTTGTCTTTGTCTTGGAATGCTGGCGGTGGTGAAATGATTGGGGTTAAAGATGGTGGTGGTGAATCAGTTTCAGGTACATTACGTGGTGACGGTGTACGTAGTTTACGTTCAAAATCTCTTGTCTGTAATGAAAGATATGCTGGTCGCGACTGTTGTAGATCATTTAATTTGTTTTCTGCACTTTTTGATGCTGGCTCACTATTACAATGATAATCAGCTAATTTTATACCAGTTCTACGTGATTGTAATGAACTGGTTGTTGTTTTATATGAACTTCGACGATTATCATCTAATGAACGTTGTTGTACTTGTACCCAACCAGATCGGCCCAAATAAACACCATCCACTTCACGATCACACCATCTAACTGGTGATAATTCACGATTACAATTTGTTGTTGCTGTTGTTGTTGATGGTGGTGTTGTTGTTGTTGGTTTTGTTGATGTTATGAACATATCGGAACGGTTTGTTTCATTTGTACCGCTTGAACGATGAAAATTTGGTGATGTACTCCATTTATATTGGCTACTTGTAGTTGCACTCCCAAGAGATTGATGTTTTTTCAATGGTGGTGGTTGGTTGGAACTGGTCGTCGATCGATTACTGATATATGATCGAACTGAACTACTGCTTGCCGTATTTTGCGAATAGCCAGTTGATGGACTTTTTTCCCACGGCTCAGACGTATTACGTAGATGTAATACGGACACATTTGAACCTCTATCAGGAATAAATAATCACAAAATTATTACATTGAAACGTAATATATATTATCGATATGTGTATAAAAAAAATTATTGTATCCAACTATCTAATCCTTGAAGATTTCTTTATAATTACAGTGTACAATATAAAAGTATTAAGAATGAAAATAAAAATAAATACAAGGCTCTCTTCACATAATATGGGCGCCGGTTCGCTTTTGCCATTTATAGAAACTTGTTTAACTGAAATTTATTTATATTCGTATATAAAATATGTATGAGTTTAAATGTATATGGTACACAATAAAAATTTTAACAAAACTATTTAAATCACGCTTTTTATATATAAAATTATTCATTACAACCCCCTTATACCTTTATTGTTGTGGTAGAAGAGATAATATTTGTAGCATTTCAACTGACAAGTGCTTAAGGCCATTGAATAAAATTTGCAAAGAGAATTATTATAACATATAATATATATACGTTATATATGCATAACCAAAAGCGGATTACATTTTGCTACTAATCACTTTGATGTTATTTTACAATCAAAATAAAAGGACAAGAGATTTTGCGAAAAATGTTTGCAATATAACTAGTTAATATGCAAATTATCTAATTCGTATACAAATTTAATAAAAACGTTTATATTTTATTCGTATGTTACCATTTTTGTGTGTAGGTTTTTCGAAAAAATTTCAAGGAAAACGGTTTCAACAACCCACTTAATTTTTACCATTTAGCAAGTTCAATGTACATACAATATAATACAAGAAAAGTGAACGTCACCATTTGTACAAGTGGGTTGATTTAAAATAAAATACCAAAATTGACGAGAAAATATCATCTTTCGTGTGCCACGAATTGAAAAATAATAAAATTGCATGTTTGGGTGTCTGGAAATATATATATACTCGTATATAAAGTCTAGAAAGTTGTAAAGAATTTTCACGGCTTAGAAATCAAACATTTCACTTGTTTACCACGTTTAATCAATATATTCAAATTCTTTAACTTTTCTCGTATCTATGTTTGAAAATTTTGCCGTATAAAATCAACATTTACTTTGAAAATTAACAATTGATCATTCAACAATAAATACTTTAGAGCGTTTTATAGAAAGTTTGAAATACGTACACGGAAAATGCAAGTTCTTTATTTATAAACTTTTTGCCGGAAACGTAAACTCATAAATATTTATTTAAATGAACAAGTATTCGAATTATATTAATTTTAAGGATGAAATTTTGTTAGTACCACAACCAAAAGCGAAAAGCACGTTTTTTAATATAAATAATTCAGAGAAAAAGAACAAAACTTACCTAACTGTGGTCATGTCTTTGTCCGCAACAGGACTGAGTCGAGTACCACCAGTACCAATTGAATTCTGACGGACTGTTTCTTCAGCACTTGATACCCACCTCCGTACAGTTTCTGTCGAACGCAATCCAGCAGCAACAGCTGATGGTTCCAGTATACTATCAATGCTTCTCTACACATTTTTTTTAAACAAAACATGTTATTTTTAAAAAATCTTCTTAAACTACACCCACATTTTGTTATTGTGATAGATGTATAAATAATCTAATTTATTTACTATATAAACATTACGAGTATAGCTCGGGCTTTCATCTATTTTAATAAGTTTAAAAAACAAACACAGCTTTTATCTTTCCATTTAAGTAACATTTTCATTAATATCAATTTACGTTAAATGTATTTATATGCAGTAGTTGCAGTTTTTTTTTGCTTTTTTCTATTTAAAACATAAATTTGATTGTAAAATATCGCAAAAATTCAACAAACAGTACTAAAAATTGGCATTTCAACAAAATAAAGGTATTGAATACACCTGTATATGTTATCTAGTGTGAAAAACCCGGTTATGTAAATGGAATAGACTATAAATATGCTGTTGAACGTTTTACAATAAGCCCTTTTTAAATATATATGATATGTAAATGAACTTTACTAGACATTTCTGTAACAATTTTTAATGGAATTGTTATGTAGACACATTGACACAGGTTTTATTTAGTAAATTAATGTGTTTTACATGCAAAATTAAACAAAATTACATTTTCTTACTGTTCATTTCCTTTCTATTGAACTTTTTAGGTCAAAAACTAAATCTATCATTATTTTGACAAAAAGGTAAACAAGAAACGATTTTCTATATGCTAATTCAGTGGAATTAGGAAGGGAATTTATCGTGTAATTAAATTTTGTGAATACCACAACATGGTTACATAGAGATGTGAAAAATAAAATTCCTCTTCACAGAGGAATAACTTTATTAAATATACGTGCGTATGTGTGTGTGTATGTACGTTTTTATAACGATTTAAAATTAAATAATAAAATGCTGCTACAGCCGAGTAAAATTTGTTTTATGAATTTTTATGCGCATCATTAAAATCGATTACTGAACAAAATCCCTTTTTTTGTTGAAAAAACAATGAATACAATTATAACAAAGCTTCAGATATCTAATTGTTTTTATTAAGAAAAGAAAAATGGAAAATCTATATTTTCTTGAAACTTACGTTGACTGTTGCACCCCTTTTGGCTTCCCGATCAACGGATCGTTGTTGTAAATGTCTGCTAAGAGCAAACATTTCGGCTAAACGGGATCGCGTTTTCGTTGGTTGTACTTGTGGTGGATTAATGGGTGCCACTTGTTGTGGATTTCTTTTTCTAAATACCAAATGTTCAATATCTGGTGTATATCCAGGATCCATACGTACAAAATCTTGTACACTTAATTTTCTACTAAAACCACTAGTCGATTTCGCAGACGATTGTGATTTCGATAACAGTGATTTACGTTTAACATTGAATGGTTTGTGTGGATTTGAACATTCTGCTAATAGAAGCAGTCTGTCCCGGATATGAATTTCGTCGCGACTCATTTTTCCCAGTTTTCCCCTATTTTTTTCTTCGTCAAAATTAAAGGTGATGTGCTTTAAAGCTCTTCAAAACCATCGTCTGGTTCTGAATCGTCCGACATCTAATAAACAAACAAATATACATTGTTTTGTATTAATTTTTAATTAGTTTTTAGTTTATAGTTTTAATTAAATTTGAAAGTATTTTACAATGTAAAAATAAAATTTCGTTTCAAAATAAAATATATACATATACCTACGTTTAATAATAGAATATACATCATAATCTTAAATCTAATTAATATACTGTGACATAAACCATATCTTTGTCAGAAATTCATTAAATAATTTATCGTATTTTATGTTTCATGTCCAATTTAATACATCCAATATAATATAATATTATTAAGTAAATTGAAAGTGTGTTTGCCGATCAATATTTTGAAGGTATGTCTTAATTGTTCACTGGCAAAATTGTTAACTACATGCCTTTATGTTATTTTTTTTCAAATATGTTCAGTGAGGCTGATATGAACCGTTCCACTGACAAAAAAAATCGTTTAAAAATATTCCCTTTTGAGACTAAAAAGTTGGGGATAAAAAAGCTATATTCGTGTAATTAATTAACAGTAATTTTTTTGCTGATGAAAAACAGTCAAGGGTAGTTTTAATTTTATAATTGCCATCTTGAAATAATACAATTTTTATTTTAAACCAATTAAATTTTTCCCAAAACACATATTTTTCCCTCTGTTAAAGTCAATTTATCATCGAAACTTGTATTTGTTTATAAACAAAGTTTATAAGAACTTTAACAAGTTTTTTATAATGTTCGTATTTTTTTATATAAAACGAGAATCCCTAATTTAAAACTAATTTAAAGCTCCTAACAGAATATTCCCTCTTTTTATGTAGAAGTAATATAAGATAAGTACATGATTCTCATACAATTTTCCTAATAGCTTAATATATACTCGTACACCCCAAATTTGGTATATCCATTACATTTATCCACCATGGAATTTCAAGAAGCTTTCAAAGACTGAAAACTTTGTTCTTGTGCGTCTGTATATTGGGTTAGTCCTTAAATCGTTTTAGGCTATCAATCAATTTCATTAAAACAAATGTGATTTAAAGCAAAAATTAACCTACATACGTATTTCGCCCACAGCATTCAAATAAATCAATGTATTTGTTATATAACCTGTTGGATTTTACGGTCTAATGAAAGATGGGGATTATTGCATAAAGTGGCACTTTTTTAATGAAGGAAATGGACCCTTGAAACGACCCAGTAATTCGTTATATTAGGAACAGAGTGTAAAGATTAAATTATTCTATAAAAGGATTTGAATGTTAGGAAAATGACCAAAGTGTGGTGAATTTTAATTTTAATTTGGATAAAATTGTGTCACAATATTGATCTACTAACAATTTCATAAGTGGCTTTTATTGCCCTTTTACAATATTCGTATCAAACAACAGAAACTTTACTATCGGAATGGAATAGAGTAGATTTTTATCGTAATTAGAATCTGAAGTTTATTGTCGCCCCTAGAGGCTCAATTATTCATTTGGAAATTGTCATAAAACAGATTATTATTTTATCTCAATTTTTCCAACTTATAAAAATACAATGTGATATTTTCATCCACAATTTTTTTTGTTAATTAATTTCATTCCAAGTAATTGAGACTTGTTCATTTGTAAAATGAAGTGGAATCTTCATTTCTTAATCGGTTTTAATATTTAGGTACATATATTTTTTTTAAATTGATTTTACAGTTTAAATACAAATATCAAATCAAAAATTTCAAAATAAAAATTTTGTCATGCAGTTAAATTAAACCCAAGTAACAATTTTAAGTGCTAAAGGATTCAGTTAGGTTTTATGATTGTTTTATAGTAGTTCGTCAAAGAGTATTTTGTTTTATAATGTCTTTTCCTAAAACATATTTTACTTCAATGCCTAATTAGTTTATTGTATAGTTCTATATCTATCCTATAGAAAATTTTATAAAACTTATTGGTTTTCGGGAACTATGACTCTTATGATTGCCATTAAATAGATTTTTCATAAAACTTAATGGTTTTAAGCTGGACTTGTAGATATTCTTGTCTAAAAGAGGAATTTTTTTCTATCAAAGTTTTATTAAGGATTCACTAGATTGTCTCAAAGTTATCTAGCAGTACTTTTTTTAAACTAAATTATACTTAATACTTTTAGTTTTATATATTGCTTTTATAAAACTTGATACACAAATGTACTTAAGAAGTAGGTATCTATTATGTTTATGACATGAGCACTTTTTAAAATATTCTTAAATTTATTGACGTTATAAAGAGACAGTTATTGTAAATAAATTAAATACGTATACGAACTATTGTTTTCACTATCTCATGCAAGATATTTTCTGGCACAATGTATTCATCCTTAGAAAAATGACCATACTTTTCGTCACCAATTAAGTTAAACTGTGGTCAATCAATTTTAATATAAAGCGAAATGCATTAACTAGCCTAATCCAAATTGTTAATAATCGTTTACCAAATATATTTTTTGAGGTTATACTGTTCCTCAAATTGTGCAATTTTTTTTACTTTTAAAGCATATGTTTTATTCTTGACTTAAAAAAGTTTAATATGTTTTATTTAAGTTCAAAACGCTCTGTGTGAGATTCAATGTCCTTATAATGTACCTCAAAAGGTGCAATTGTTTTACTTTTAAAGCATATAGGTTTTATTTTGGGGTATATATAAGTACACATTAAAATATGTTAATTAACGCCAGATATTTATTTTTTAAATAGGTGATTTGCACGCCACATTTGAACATTTAACTCCAAGATAGATCAAAAAACGCCTAAATTAAGTATAAAACGACAACACAAGCGTGTACAAAATAAAATTGAAAACGCCAAATAGCGAACATTTTGCCACTAAAATACTAATATATATGTATCAACAAAATGCTTGTTGGAGACGTAAGAGCTTAGTGGCAGAGGTGTATGTCGTGCACGCTACAGTCCGTGGTTCGCGTCCCATGGCGGTCTTTTTTTTTGTGGTTTTTCTGGAATATAAACATTTTCCTTCTTTAAATAAAAAAAAATTAACACTGGTTAGCATAGATTAGGTTAGATTAGATTAGGTTAGTAGGTTATTTTTTTTTAAAAAAAGATTTGGCTTTGCCAAATCTCATCACAACGAACTCAATCAAATTAACATTATTATAATACATATTAAGATGTTGGTGTTC
>SSSI01003606.1:0-16406 GCA_004796505.1 Oryzaephilus surinamensis | reverse complement strand
ACACAACGACTCGAATAAATAAATAAATAAATAAACAAAACATAGGGTAGCAGCGGCCCGTCGCTATGTAACACCATATTGCTGTGAAGCAGCCACGAATTTTAATTATTAGTACAAAAAGCAATTCACATTCAAAGATGCAATAAGAATTACAACCTTTGAATTCACGTATGGTGGTAGAACGACGGTTACTAGTCGGTACAGAGAGCCCTCAATTGTAATTAGAATATTAATGATACAATAGTATCAATTAGCCGCATTGCTCAACGACATAACGCCTTTAAATTATCTAACTGATATTAAAATTTAAAATAAATTAAAAACCTTACGCAAAAATTATCGTGAAGTTGATGTATCTGAACTACCGCACAGTAGGCGCGAAAAATCCCTCCATATGTAATAATGCGCTGTAAAGATGAACCGGTTTCATCCATATTAAACAAAGGACGAACAACTAAATCTAAATTACCTAACGCGTAATGTGCCTAAAATGCATCGATTATTCTTAATAGCAAAAGCTACAATCAAATAGATTAATAATCAAAACAAAGAACTAATTAAATACGTGCAAATAACAATTTAAATAATTAAACAAATTACATGTGCAAATATTACCTTGAAACCAGAGAATGTTTGCGCACACCTTCGCTTTCACGGCCCTCACCACCATTGAATTCATACGGCTAAAATCTCTCTAGCGAACACCAATCTCCCCACCATTACCTTACATATTTAACGCGTTTCTCAACTCTAACAATAGAGTTCGCGACAATGTTCAAAATTTATTAACGCAATGCCGAAAACATTCTCTTGGCTTCAAACAACTTTACAACATTATATAAATAAAATACAAATAATAAACAAACAAAATACTTATCCTATTATAAGTAAATTATATTACACAAACAGTTACCACCATTCACTAATTAAATAGTTTATCATTAATTATTATCCACTTCTTCACGAACATTACCACCCCCATATTCTTCCAAATTTCAAAAAGTTGCACGACCCGGGGTGGCTAGGGTATGGAACACCACATTACTAAATTGGAAACATGTATTTGGAGCAAAATAACAAAACATACAAACCCATTATATCGTATTATTATTTGCGAAATAAAATGTTCTCATACGCAATTCTTGGTATGTGGGTAAATTGTAGTGGTAATTTTTGTCTTTACATATATTTTATTTTTTTTACCTTCAATACAATCCTTTATTATACCGTCCTCAACTGTGGTATATGAAAGAACGTATTATTTGTATATTTTATCAAAGTTACCGGTAAATATACTCAAAGTACTTTTTTTGAATTTTATCTTATATATTTACCAAAAAAAAATGTAAATACACTATGAAAAATAAAATGTAAAGAAATTCAAGTAGTTGCAACAATAAATTTTTGGAGGGAAGCTATTATAAATAATAATTTTTTAAGTAAACAAATCCTAGGGAAAATTTTAACGTTTTAAATAATAAAAAAATTTATGTACATAAAAATGGTGCCATTGGCTTAAAATTTACATAGTGTGAAAATTAATACAATGTATTTAATTTATTTGTAAAATATAAAGTTAACCCTATTCTTAGGTTTATTTAAACAATTAATTGTATATAAAATATTATGAGGTATTGTTTAATGTATTAACTTAAATAATAAATTTTTATACGATGAAAATGAGAATCACTTTTATAATAAAAAAAACGACGGTTACAAAGTAATTACCAACACTTCTTATAAATTTAATTATACTTTATTTCCATGAAATAATTATACGCAATAATTTATTAATAAATATTTGAACAAAGTGTGATTAATTTATTCAAATATTTAACTTAACTTGAGGAACGTTAATTTTTAAATAAATTTTAAATTTTTTATCTCCTAATCGGCCAATTCATTACAATAACAAAATTTACTCGTAAAATGACAATAACAATATTTCTTAAATATAGAAAATGAAATTCGAAATACGAGTAGACAACCATAATATAACACATTTATTCTAGCACAGTTTTTTTGAAACACGTGCTCTTAATAGCAAATGGCACGTGGTTGTATATAAGTTAAGAATATTCTTAGTTGTTCCTAACACAATGTATAGTGATTTTGTAGACGGCCTGTCCTTTAAGCGTAGGTAGAGCTAGTTATTGTAGGTGCACACACAGGGCCTTTGGAACAAGAAGTTGAACGGTGCGCCCACGAAGATTTGTACAAATGTGCAGTTGCGTCACACATGCATACATATAGTTAAGAAACATACGATTTTGTTCATTAGAAAAGCCATCACTTAACAAAGTTAACGAAATAATACAAAGTGTTTTGGGATTGGTGAATGAAAGTGTCAAAAATGAATGGTAAAAAAATTGTTGTATCTCAAATCCGATAAAATTATATTATAAAATGGGATTCAAAGTTTACAACCACAACTATAGACATTAATCTCGGTGGACTTATAAGTAATAATTACTTAGTTTGTAATTACATAGCACTGTAAATTAATATACCTAATTATTTTAACATGGCTACGTAAAACCAGAAAAATAAAAACAACACGCAGATTCTCTTCCTATATATTGCAAAATAACAATTGTGCATTTATAAATTTAATGTTCGTACATACCGCGTGTGGTCTGATAATATATAAGTAAAAAAAAAGTCAATAAAACAAAACACATCTAAGCCTAGATTCCATCTGGAGTATTTTTAAAGACGTCAAATTTATTTGAAATATGTTCCATTCATGAACAATAATTCATGTAATAGATCATTTACTTTTGCACAATACATATACGAGAGTATCGATAAAATGCATTTATTATTTTAAGATCCTCTGGGCTTAATATAATTTGAAACAAAAGAACCTGTTATATTGGATTGTATAATTGGATCATTTAAAAAGTAGTTTATAATATTAATACTACATAGAAACAAAGACATATAAATTATTTATGTAATATCATATTAAAATACGCATAAAATATAGTAAAATTTTTGTTTACTATTATGGATTTTAACGAACTTTCGTAGTTTGAAACATAAGTTATAAAAAAAACCCTTGTTAACAAACCGTAGCAAATCAAATGAAGTAAATAGCGTAACATTTTAAACAAAAAAACATTTACCAAGACCAAATTAATAAAATTTAATAAGTCATCCAAGCAGAAATTGTCTCTATATAGCAATCAATGAAATCGTATAATAGTTTGTTGGAATTTTGTCTTTACCACCAAGCGTTTTGGTACAAAATGGTCAACTGTTGGTTTTTATAATTCCGTTTTTTTTCCTAAACCTACAGATATATCAGTATCATCTTGGTTGGCCCTATACAGCTTAAAAGTCAGGTACACATTTACAATGGACCCTATCAACTAGACACCGTACATTATACGATGGTACCATCGAAAAAACTCTTGTTCAACCCATTTACAAGGTGTACTAATTGTTAGGTAGTTGTTGGATAGTTAAGTAAGTCGGCGCCATGCTGTTTCAGCAACGGATATTATTGTATAACTCTTTCGAAGATTTAAAACATGCTTAATTATTGTTACGGAACAATTACAAGATATCTATCATGAAATGTGCTTTCAAGTGAGAAATTCCTCTCTACTTCAGATCATTAAATTTTCTAGCTTACAGCAGGGGCCCACTGTTTAATTATTCAAATAACGAACAAATAAGTATTATTTTAATTATCACGAACTTCAAAAAATCGTAAAACTTTTAAAAATACAACCTTGACAATGGAATGTTATAGTATGTTTGAGTTGTATTTGATTTTAAAATTATATATGTTTAATATTTACTTAAACAATAATATAAAGTATGTGTTTTTTTCAGCTATACTTTTTTGGGTAAAAGCGATACAAAAACGATATATTATAATATAGATCTGCCATCAAAAACAATACTATCAGCATTACATCAATCTACCAAATCGTTACATTATACAGAACAACCACTAAACATGAAAACATTGTTATATTATGTAGAAGTTGTTGGCTTACACCTGTCTTCTTTCTACTTTTACAAAACTCTCTCATCCACAAGTTTTGATTTCGGACAGAGATCGCTTAGATATTCCAAAAGATAAGAGCTAAAGGGAATATAATGCAAGAAAAATCACTGTCTTATATGGAAATGTCTGTTTCCGTCTAAAAATTGTATAAAATATTTGCAATTTTCATGAGAACTGTACTATTAGGGATGTGTGGTGTAATTTTTTACATTCTACAACTGATTTATTACATATTGTAAAATGAAATTGTTTTATTTAGATCGTGACTATATTTAATATTTCGAATCAATAATTTTTCAAAAAGCAATTCAACGATTACCTTGAAACAATTTCAAGAAATTGAGACTGTATACAGAATTCATTTACATCTACAAGCTTCTAAGATTTTATGTTTATTGTATATTGTTCAATATTAATAAGTATTAACAGTATTTATAGTTTGTGTATAGAATTTCAATATAGTATTACACACTAGTTACAAACACATAAATTTCAATTCAATATAATTGTAAATAAGGTCTTTCATTATTATTGTGCCATAAGAATTCCAATAGGATAAATACAGGAAATTTTATTTTGAAGGGCACGAAAATAAGTTAATTGTTTCATTAACATGAAATGCCAATAAAATTCAATACAGTATTTAACAATTCACAAAAGTCATAATATAATGGCACTCGCATATTTTTATATTAATATTATTTGTAAACAAAAAAAAAACACTTTTTTCTTTAAAGCTAATAATAAAAACAATAAAAATAAACTTGTTGGTCAGGTTCGTTTAAGATTTTTTCTTCTTGGAACTAATTAATTACATAATTAGTACACTAGTCCTAAAAGTTTTACGAAAGCAAACAGTTAAAAGTTCATCTGTAAAAGTTTATTTGCAAATATAAATAAAGCAACATTCGTAACGATTCTTTTAATTCATTTATTTACACTTTACTTATCAATTAATCTTCTAAAAACGAAAATATTCACTACAATATTAATTATTATTCAAGGACTGTTTTAGAAAATGTCAAATATGTAATAATATCCAAACTATGTTGATCATTAACTAAAATTGGTTATAAAAATTTATAAATTTCGTATTAGTTTAATTAAATTAGGTATATATTTATGAATATTGTGACCAAGAAAGATAGTTTCTGCTTTAACTATTATATGCATATAGGAAAATATCGTTTTAGAAAGTGCCTTTGTCTAAGACTCTTAAGAGAAGGCAAACGTAACTGCGCGCTGTTTATTTTCATCTTGTGTAGGAAGTTTTCAAACGAAATTTACAACGCCTACTTTGATTTTTAATTATTAATCACCTAAATCGAATAAAAACATTTCTGTAATATGAAAATTAAAGAAAAACAGTAACTGGAATCTAATAATTAACATGTAATTAATATCCACCGTATAATTGACAGGTATTTTTCAAAAATAGGTAGTTAAAACATTTCAAGTTTGTTGCAACATTGAAATATATTAGAAAATAATAATTTTAACGCCTATTTTATTGTAAAAACAACGTCCTACATAAATGAAATTGCATTGTTCATGTAAAAATAACATTTAAACAACAAAAACAAACTCTATAGGAAATGTCACTTACGAAATTAGGACATAATTAAATTACAAAACAATATCGACAATATTCAACAAGCCAAAATATGTTTACTTAAATCAAAATTGTTGGTACCTTGCTTATATCCGTAAAAATTGTCTTAATTTTGGTCCAGTAAAGATGCTGAATTGTACATTCATTCGAAATGGCGCACAATTTAAACTAAACACTAGAAATTTCAATTTTGATTTAAAAACTTTTATAGTTTTATTTAATTTGGCTAACACTTAAAATACGTCAAAATAATCGAAAATTAAATGCACAGATGTCAATACAAGCTCCCAAGTGGTGGCAGCGATGTTGCCTCCGGTTTACTTAAAACTGGACAAACTTCCATCGCAACACTCACAGGTAAGCCAGGTAACAGGTAAAATCATTCAAACTCTCTAGTCACTTCTCTCTAACTATATACGAACAACTATACATACGAATAATACGAGAACGAGAGTACGAAGATAAGAACTAAAAGCAAACTGGCTTATGGTTACGTTCGAAACAACTAAATGATGCTGTGAAACTGTAAAATAAGCATTTTGGCGGTATAGAGAAACAAAGTTACAACTTGGATGATCAATTTTCAGAAATATGATGGTTTGTTTTGGTTTTACAATTTATTTTGTTTTCAAATTTTGAACATACGAGTAGAAAACTCTTCTTAGATAAAAAGGAACACTGAAACCTTTTTGCTTTTAGAAAAAACGGAGTTGTTTTGTGTGCAATTTATTGCATTTCTTTGTTATTGTTATATATACGTATACAATTGTTATATTTTCTAAGAAAATGAACTTTGACAACCGATATATAGGAAATAAATGAATAAATAATTAAAAATGAATGTTTTATTGAGTTTTTAAAATTGATTCATTTCCAGCTGTGCCAAATATAACTTAAACTTAACGAATAGGAATATTTTTATTATTTAAATAGTTTTTACTAAATCATTGTCTTTACTGTAACAAAATATGTATTCGTAAACTGGAAAACTGGTATAATTAATTTGAAAATCGTTATCACTTTAATTTTAACATCTCTCTTCCAGCTTAACGTAATTATAGATACATCAAGATATGTAATTAAGTTATAAAAATAATATATATTTTTAATAATTTTACATAAAACGAAGAAAAGTTTATATGACAGTATCATATTTCGTTGTTGTGAAATATATATACAGTTGATTTCCCTCAGACTATAGTTGTCTCTTTAAATTTTACTCAAGGACTGTTTGTAATAAATTTATTACATGTTAAATTCTCGTATATGTATATGTATAATAAATAAACAATGGAACACAAACGATATTTACAGAAAACAATAGATACGAATGTTTTATTGTCGTATTATAATTGGTAAAATTAAGCATTATTTTAAACAACTGTCAAAAAAAAAGAACCAAACAGGTGCTTCACGTTAACTTCTCTAATGATAATGAAAAAATTCTTTATTTTGAATTAATTTTAAATTTAAAATATGCACACCATGAGCTCCTTGATTAATTAAACGTGGAAGGCACAAACATACATAAAAAGGATTTCTAAAAACTGAAAAAGCCGACCACATTATAGAACAAGTTTTAATATTACACTCGGTGTCAAAGTTGAATTTTTCCACTGGGTATGGCGGTTCCTAAGAAATGATTTAACTAATATTTAAACTTAAAAAATGTTGTTTCATGTGTACCTGTTGAAACATTCTTCATCACTAAAGATTTACGTATAAGATAATATGTATTATACGATAGCTGTTATTTTTATGTTGGAAATTAATTTACTAAATTATTAATTTTACAATTTCAACATTCTATACATACAAACACTCATTAATATATTATTTATTTAATATTATAGCAAATATATTTTTCTATATGTGAAAAAACACGTCGACATTATTTAATAAATAAAAATAGTTTTGCCGTTAATATCCTCTGGTCAATTTCGTTTGTGTGTGACTATAACGAAAGCCTGTCAATCTTTTCAAATAATAACAGATAATTTAGAGAAAGAAAAAGAATGCCTGTGTGTATATATTACTTATTTATTGCATAAATGCTTAGATAAACTTGGATCATATAACCAGTTTAAAATATATTTGTGCCTATATATACATGAATTTCAACTATACATACATATACGTATAAGTATAGGGTGCGGCAATAAAAATTTTAGCAATATGCACACTTATTAAAAGATGTGCAAAAAGATTCATTTTGAAGAACAAAAAATTTGCGTTGATTTATTTTCTTTGTGCAAAGCGAAAAATAAACGAGTACAACGAATTCATTTTACGAACATACAAAAGTGTAAAATTCTGAAAAACGCTTTTAGGGGCATTTTGTTTAACGAAAATTGTCTACATTCATTTAGATGGACCGAAAATCTTATTTTTTAACCATGTGTACTAATTCGCCCAATAAATTTAAAATGGTATCGTATTTTGTATTTAGTTTTGTTGATTCTTTTATTTTGCAGATAAGAATCCCATCGACCTTCACATTGTTCCTCCAGCGCGTTTCTTTGTTAAGAAAATAGCAATTTAGCGAATATACAGATCGGTTTTCAAGAGTGGTCAGTATATATATATATATATATATATGTATATATAAATGCTCGTATAAACGGCGGGTTCTAGTCACGATGGGGCCATTTGATAACGGTCCCAGTACGATAGTTTCCATTTCCACCCCCGCCCCCACTATTATTTCAGTTTAAAAGATTATAACGCATTATCTGGATTGAAAAGTCACGATGTTCACGTTTTAAACATGATCGGCAACCAATACCAATATTCAAATAATATATTTATATATAAACCATTCTCACCATTACAATTTGTAATTTTTCAGTTATTTAAAAAAAAACTAACAAAATTAATTTACGTTCAAATAATTGGGATTATATGTATATTAATTTGTTTACAAGCAAGTTAAGTTGAAATTAAATCGTGATTTTCACATCACATAAATTATAAAGAAACGTGTTTAATTGTTACAGTAAATATTAAAATTCTCGAATTAAACGTGACCAAAGTTTAAATAAATATTTATGTATACATATGTAATAATGTTGTGTGTGTATGAAGCAAGAAATTAAAAGTAAAACGGTTTAAGAAAAATGTTACACGTACCTTTTATGTAGACTGCTGGATGCCACAAATTTACCATGTAATAATACTGTAAATGCACGTATCCCATATCGAAATTAAAATCCTGCCCTTTAACTAAAAATAATGATTATCATAATGATAAACAGTTGATATATATATAATGAAAACCATGTGAAATATATCAACTGTCTATTTGTCCTTAAATTCTAACAAAAATTATTAATTAATTAAAAAGAGTACCATAAACGATTTACAAACGATTTTTCAGTCGTTTCACAGATGACTCGTTGGTATTATAAAATATTACTTAAAAATGTAAATAAACATTATGTTAATATATGACCAATATGTCAAAGTCGTAAAGAAAGTCAAATGTTAAATTTTAAAATATATGGGCTTTACATGTATAGGTAACCTGAAAGTACTATCTTATGTATATGGAAGGGACCTTTGGGTGTCCTGATCAACTGATAAAACTTGGTCGGTCTCTGGCTTACCTGGAACAAAAATACAAGCTTGTTAACAACATTCAACCACATAAAAACTTATGATAGCGCATTTATATTATTATATACATTTTTTTTATTATTTATTTTTCAACAGCAATTCAACTTATAACAATTTTATAAGGGTGTCTACTTTCTAGTCAATTAAATTCAATGATTAGAATGTATAAATATTCGTTGTCATTACACCGTAATTTATTATAAAAAGACATTCAAGTTTTTCATCTCAAACATTATTATTATGAAAATATGTGGTACAGAAAAATAGAAAATAAATGTAATTGTATAATTTTCTGCATACGTATCCAATCAGAACAGAGGAGGTATGCACTTAAGAAACAATTTACCATTTTACTGAATGCCCCTGTGAACTTTTAATAGTCCTAGACAAGCTGTAAATTCTCAGTGTATGTCATTTATAACAGCATATAATGCATATTTGAACAGAAGAATGTTATACGCATATAATATTGTTGAAGGTACACACATGTAGATTATTACATTTGTTTCCTACAGGTATAATAATAATGGACAGGCAAGCAATTTCAATGTTTTTATTTCGCGTATTTTTTTCAACATCAACGCACACAAGATATATTTAAAAAAAAAAAAACAAGAAAAAACATCGAATATTATTATGGCCGTTTCTCATAATGTACCGCCGTCGTATCTGTTCAATTATTATATATTTATTCACCTAAGGCATCTGTAAAATCAGTAATAAAATTATAATTGCACTGAAAGATTCATGTAGCCACATATTTTAACAAATTGCTCGTATACAATATATGTATTATTATAAAAAAGAGATATTAAAATTTATTGTTCAATCAGTGTACATTTTTATTACCACAACTTTCTGACATAAGAAATCGTGAAATTATGTTTTCATATAATAATTAACACAACAAGTTGTATGTCATAAAAAAATATTGTTAATTGAACAAACAAGGAAGAATCAACGGCAAAATTCCATAAAATGCATTCAGTGTAGGTTAGATAGATAAATCCTTTCACTTTTCCATACACACACACATAAACAAAGACAAAATAAGTACTTGCAATTTAGATTAAGCAATATTTATGAATCATTGTTGGAAAAGCATAATAGCAGTCCATCACAAGTTATATAATTTGAATAAGTTACTGTATTGTAATTATAAAATTTTATAGAAAATGAAGAGATGTATATAAAAATTTGCAAATTTACTTTAACAAGTTGGTTTTGAAATTTTTTGAACAAAGACCTTAACTAGCACCTGGTTTCAAGAAATCAATAAAAAATTCTTACATCCTAGCAATAATACATGTACATGTATTATTCACAGTAGAAATAAATGGACCACAACAAATTAACCATTATTAAGACGTTAATGAAGTGTGAATAAGATATATTTTCCTATATATAATAAGTTATAAACATTTTATAGTTCTTTACTACAAAATCATAATAATAACATAATAAGAATAAGTCTACGTGAGTATGTATACATGTTTCAATTATTTCCACAAATTTTTTCTTCGTACATGGAAATACTCGTACATGAATTGAAATAAAGACACTTCTTGGTAATGGAATAAATAGTTATACACTTGCGACATGAATTTTTTAATGAATAAATCAAGTGCAAACAATAGATATGCATAGGTAATTGTTGTCCAACAATAAATGTCAGATTTTACTATACTCGTATATGTATGTAGCCATAAACCTTGTTACATATATATACGAATTTCAATATAAAACAAAACACATTTAAACTCAAAATCAGTTTATTTATTAATTTTCAATATACCTACAACCTGTACCTGTACGAATTTTTTCAAAACAGAATTTATGCGTTTTCGATTGAATGAACTTAAATTAAAATATAAATACAAATTGTTTCTTTAACTGGAAAACGAATATAAAAGTTACTTGTCAGAAATGCATATATGTACAATAAAACATATACAGAATTTGATTTCAAAATAAACGAATGCATTGTTTTGTTTACAATCATCAATATGTGTGATAGGGTCAACTACTATTGAAATATACGTCTGGCTATTGTATTTTTAATATTAAAATTGTATGTGAAAACATGTATATTATTATATATTAAAAAGTAACTAATAATGGATTGTTTTAATTCAAAAAAACAATATTGTATAAAATATGAAACCTATTTTACATGTAACTGAATTCAAGTGAATCGAACAGTTACCTTACAGCCGTTAATAATAAAACGATATAATGAAAATTTCTATATTATAAACATGTAAATGTTGAAGTGGTATAAAATACAAGTCTTATTTAAGCGTGTATATGCATTTTCTATGTTGTAGAATGCACGCTCTCTTCGTCGTCGTGTACTGAAGAAGAGTCGAAGCCTGTATATATGTACAAGAACAGAAAAGAGTAGACCAAGAAGATTATAGGAACATTGACTAAGAAGACCGACCGTCCGTGACCTTCCTTCCACTACTTTACTCCACTTCGTCCTTCTTCTAAACGCTAAATTATCTTTACCATAACGCAGAACTAAGACTAAAACATATGGGCCTGCTATTGACCATCTCTTCATCACAGACCATGGAGGAGGAGGAGGTTATCAACTGATGGTGAATGTTTCTAGAATTCTTAGTGAAATTCTGGTTGCTGATATATTTCTTTGAAAACAATTGATCTTGTATCTGAATTTCTAAAATGGGCTGATTTTGATAAAAACATAAACGAAATTATTGCAATCATCATTTCCGCAGGAAATCGATATAAGTAGGTACATGAATGGCATTTTTAAAATTGTCAAAAATTTTGTTTTCAATAACAATTCAAACTAAGATGCTTAGGAATTGCAATATTATATTCAAATATCTGCATATCTAATATATGTACGTATGTATATAGAATCGACAATATATTAAAAACAGTAAATATTGTCAACAATTCAATACTGAAAACACAGAAAAAATATGATTTTATATCTTCAACAGTCAGTTTCTCGTCTTTCAATATGCCGATTATTTAGTAGCATTTTCCTAACGGCAGATGTTTTATCAACATATACAACATATCACACGAAGACAGACAACAAATATTTAAAAATCGAATAATCAATGTGAAAATCATAAGTACATAAAGTTTCTTATAAATATATTGCACACAGCTTGACTAATCGCTAAGAACGCAAATAACTACAACAATGATACATTACAAATCTTTGTTGACTTTGAAGACATTTTTCTGGGAAACTTTTATATCTTTGAAAAAAAATTGCTAATATGTGTAGATATATAAAAACAAGTTGCAACAAAAATCAATTAATTAACACATACTCGTACATATAAAAAAAAACGCTTGTTTACCACATTTGCAAAGCAATTTTACACAAATACAATCCTTGTTACATTGGGAAGGTTACATATTTACTAATAAAAATTAATTAATCAAATTATACATTAGTTATAAATTAGCAACGGTTGTGTTTTTTCGATTAGAAGTTAATAAAACTTAAAATATTTTGTATGCAGTTATGAACCCAATAAGGATACACTTTTAAAATTAAATTTTATTGTAGTAATTCAAAATTGTACCATTTGGTCATTGTAGAACGATTTTAGAAGTAATAAATATGTAAGTATGCAAACGAGCTACCAGATTTAGTAAACCTTTGCTTACCAGTTGTATAAAATTGTTATGGTTATCAAATAAAAATGAAAATATAGTATAAGATTGGCGCCACAATACGTAGGTATTACAATTTGATATTAAAAACCCATTAACTATATGCATAATGATGTAACACTACTTATGGTCAACTAAAGGTTACAACAATTTCGCGTTTTTTTTATAATAACATACTAATTATACCTACTTATATGTACAGATAAAAAACTATATGTATTGTTGAAATATTATTATAATTCCATATGAAATATTCTTAAAGAAATAAATAATAAATCATAGTTTTATTATTGTTGAGAAAGCACCCACATACATATATTATAATATTTACATAAGTATACCTATATCATTTATTAACACACATTTTGTTATCAACATTAACCAACAATCCAAACATTTAAAAATCCATCTTTGATAATAAAACCGTTTACAGTTGCATGGCATCATATAAACAAATAGGAATATGTAACAACTTTATAAACATGCAGCTTTATTCTAGATCTTACATACAATAGTTAACCCAGAATTTGAATCGTGACACGTGTACCCTTCACCATTAAAAAAAAAACATTATTGAGACATTAAAATGATTATACGTTTTATAATAAGTAATAATTAAATTTTTTGCGTTAAACTTTTAAGTGAATACTCAAACATAAATGTCTACAAATTATTTCAATAAGGTACAATTTTATAAAAAACTATATGAAACCGTTACAACTACAGAAAAATTAAATTATATTTTCAATGTTGTTTCATTAATGAGCAAAAATAAGAAATAAATTGCCTTCTTCTGCAAATTTCTGCAATGAGTATTTATACGAATACATGTTTATCCAACCTCTGTTAATATTAACAGATCATAGAGTTGGTCATGGTAATGTTTAAATATCTTTTCTATATGTATAATAAAATAATATCTAATAGAGAAATGTGGCCTCTACATAACGATCACGAGCAGCATGGATGCTGTCACGGCTGCACGAGCTTACAACGTACACAAGAATGTTCATTAGCAATCAGCTATAGCTTAAAGTTTTATGCTTTGTTTGACCTCAGTTTAACTTCACATACCACAGAGATGGAGATATGAACGATGTAGTAAGTAACAAACCTGGTAATTTCCATCCTCAAGATTGGATAGACAACATAAAATTAGAAAATTTACAATAAATTGAAATATTGCATTTTACGCCTCTATTCCATTACAAAAACTAATTTCGAGTCCTCTTAACAGATTTAATTTTTTTATGGCGAAAAATGATAAATTAAACATTAACAAGATGTATTGACTTAATAAATGTAATGTACCAAATGTAATAATGCTCACATAACAAAGGTCGTTACCAGGGATAAAATATTATAATAATTTCGAGAACCAGTTTTCTTAAATATTGTCAACTGTGGAACACATTTAAAAAAGTCATCTCTTGTTCATCTATAATATGTTTGTAAAAAGCATGAACTTGGTATGTTCACAGCTCATATAAACAAATTTATTCTTTCTTTCACCTCCGCTGTGAATCTCAATCTTTTATAGAAATTCAACTTTTTTAGTTAAAAATTGATTTATTACTTGTACCTATATATGTATTTTGTATATATTTTATTGTATCTTTGTGCCAAATTAATAAAGATAAATCAGTTATTATAATTAAAAAAACTTAAAATAATTAATCTTTACTAAATTATTGAAATTGAGAATATGTGCTAGTTTTATGTTCAAAAACCCAAAATTTTAAAATCAGTATTGAAATCGTTGATTTACAAAGAATAAACGTTCTTGCTTCCATCTATCGTCACTTACTTCAATTACTTGGCAACTGATGAATTGGTACTGTCTGTTTCTACTTTACCAGCTTCAAATACAAAACTTTCTACATTTATCTTAAGTTAAATACAGAGGGCAGGACCAGTATTAAATAAAATATTTGAAGAACACTCACTCCACTCAGCGGTCGTATAAGCAATGTATTCAGTATAGAGTTTTCTGTTATAAGTTTAACTGAGCTTTGAAGCACAGTTTTTAAAACTCAATGATATTTTAAATGTTAAAGCGACTGAAATGACAAAACTTTTTAAGTAAAACAACTACAAATATACCTACGTATCAAATAAAATTCTTGTTAATTTACTGTATGTAGTACGTTTTGAATTTGAATATTCATATAAATAGTAAAAACTTTCAATACCGAAGCGTTCTTTGACAAAATGTGGCGCAAAATAAATAATAATTAAATATCAAAGTGATTGTAATAATTTGCATAGAGAAACTTCCTCCAATTAATTTATAATTACAAACCATTAATACAATAAAATAAAAATTGAAACAATTACAACATGACACAACAATTAGTTACCGTTAACCATTAGAGGAAATAATAAACTAGGAAAATGTTAAAAAACAAAACGACTTTATTTTACAAAGCTGTGAAAGTTACAAATGAATAATTGATAAAAACAAAACGATACAACAAATTATTTAGTTAACAAAATGAATACCATCAGATTATCTCTTTATAATATGAAATATATACGGATAGAAGGAAGTATAAGCCCTTTAAAGATTTAAGTAAAATTATCACAATTTGCTCATATCCTAGAAAATGAATTACATTTTCAATGTAACTTCCTTCAAGTTTTTATTCTGTCATGTGATGCCATTATATACGCTCTCTCATATATACTTGTATTAGGCATTTATAAGAAAAAGTCTTTGGACAAGCCTTCAAGTAGAGCCGCCAAGCGTAAATTTAGGTACACTTTCTCACAATGTTGCCAAGCTATTGTATATTGTCGAAACAATGGTTATTTTGCTTATCAACAATATAAACACACACATTTATTTTACATATCATGTCAGAAATAAAATTATGTACAAAATATGCGAAAAATCAAATCATCTTGGATTTTTTGCAAAAATATGCAAGTTTCTACTTGTTCGGATCTATTTGATGATTGATAAAATGATAGTCGAAATAATAACAAAGAAAGTACTATACATATTATTATAAACAAATATATTGATACATACAGATGTATGTATGTGTATATCTATTTTCAAGAAATTGTTCTCCTATCCTAAGTTCCTAACATTATTTTTGATATTAATGTCGTCAACCTATTTCCGCTAATTAATAAAATGCGTTTTACATAAAACAATAATGGAAATACTTTTAAACAAATGTAATTATTTTGTTTATTCATTAGAAATTATAATTTCATATTTACATTAAAATTATAGTATCTAATAAATTGTGTTCATTTGACAATAGAAGATATATGTATGTATAATAATAACTGGTGTTCATTCAATCAAGTAAAACATCTAATATGTATATGTAGTTTTATAATAATAAATAATTACTTAGTAGGTATATTTCAATATATTTATAAACCATGCTTATATAAATGTAAATAATGGCTTATTCTAATGAAATAACTGTGATTTCGTCAAAAAAAAACGATGAAGAATAATCTGCCCACACAAAA
>SSSI01003605.1:0-10625 GCA_004796505.1 Oryzaephilus surinamensis | reverse complement strand
TTTTTAAAATTTAAGCAAAATAAAAAGATTAAAACATGATTTTCTTTTTTCAATATTTATTATCGAATATTGGCTGTTTATTGGTAGTGTAAATGAGATCTATAATGTCCTAGATAAAATTTTAAAAATTTTTTTAAGAAAACGCGGCCGAGCCACAAGAAAGACCGTTATATAAAATAATAAGGGTACTTTTCGAAACACATTTCTAAATTTAGTTTTTTGTGGCTTGGCCGTAAAAATGAAATATATGTATTTTTTTAAAAAAATGTTGGTAGTTCAGATCAGTTCAGATGTTCCATTGACTCTTAAATTTATTTATTTTGTTCATAGTGATTACATTGAGGAATAAAGCGTCGAAAGCATCTTTGTAGAATATAATAACTAATAATTGACATTCTTTTCTTTTGAAAGTGTTTTTATTTTAAAATATTTCGTATGCTCATATGAACTATTTTGCAATTGGAACATGTAGGTTACTCCTATTCTTCTTATTCCTCTTTCTTACTGGTCTCCATCTATGATTTTTATTGGTGAACTAAATTTCTGACGTTGAACATGACGGACTCTATTGGCTGTGATTAGAAGAATAACGCCTGCTTTTTAGTCAACACGGGATACAAATGCACATGTCCTTACAAAGATGTTTGGTTGCATTTGCGTAGAGGGTTGTCACGTTGTATTTTCACGTGAATTGTAATTTTACAAATGTGTAACACAAAACTTGCGAACAATTTCATTTATACACCACCAACAATGTTAATACACAAAATGAATTTTATTTCTTAATATTCAGTGTTGCTAAATGTGTAATGTTATCATTTTTATTAATTAGTTAATAAATTATTAGTCTATTGTATTTATTGTCATATTTATATAAAAAAAAAAATTAAAATGTTTGCTTGCATTATAATTTTATAATATTTAAGTTTCTGAAATATTTCGGTTTTGTTGTGTGTGATTCGTTAAATATTGCACGTATTATTTAAATTTTTAATTCGTATTTAAATGGTTTTTGATGTTTCACGATTATATCACATCCATTTGAAGATAGAAAATGTATTTTTTTGATTTTGATTGATATTCAAAATTCTTGGAAGAATTTGTTCATTTGCACACATAAGGGTAAGTCAAATTGGACATTATACCAGTTTTTTATTCTTTATGTATTTGTAATATTTAAATTACAAATCAATTTGGTGACGTTATTTACTTTACAACTAAATGTTTAGTAATTGTTACGAATATACATATAGTATAAAGGTATAAAAGTCGCATAAATGCTTTGTTTTTGTTTATGTGATTTTTTAAAGAAATCAATAGATTTTATTTCTTCAAATAAATGACCTCAATTAAATTGTAGTTTATAGTTAGTAGAAAAATATGTCTGTATTGATAACTAAGAAAAGTGAATTATGTAAACTATATTAATACCTAATCTATTTGATGGTGTTAAAGATGTATTCGTTATTTTTCAAACATTTTTGCATTTTGATGAAAGCAAATAGGTACTTAAACCTACTACATAAATGTACTTGTATGTTAAGTCAAAATTTCTAAATGCTTATTTCAATTGTAAATTTTATGTAGAATTAATGTTTTCTTATTAATGACAGCATTATGGTCACGTTCATGTTTTTATCGAGGTTTTTATACGTACGTACGTAATAAATTATGATCTTTATTCTACAATATTTAAACATATTTCATTAGCTATATACTTAAGTACAGTAAATAGTTACTAATTTTTCGCATATTTTCATACAATTGTTGGTTCATATAATAATATATTAATAGAAATAAGACAAACCTGTCAAACAAATACTTAAAAGAAAATCGTTATACTGATTTAACATAAAGGGTCAGGACTCAGGGAATTTGTATATTTCCATATTAAAATAATACGTTTTGTAACTACTATGTACTTGGTACTAAAATTTGTGACAAAATTTAAATTTGGCGGGCTCCAAACATGTTTTATAATTTTAAGTTTTTGATTCCTACTTTAACTTTCAAACAAAATGTGGAAATTCTATCTATTTTCCAAAAGTATGCTTCAAAAATGGGTTTTTCATCATTTTTCTCTGTGTCTGAATAAAAAAGTTACTAACTTTTTTAGCTTTGGAATCATTCAAATTTAAAGCGGGAAATTCAAACGTAAAAGTATGGATCTCAAGTCTATATTTTACATATTTATATAACTCATGTTCTAAATATTTTTCGAGATATCTTTAAATAAAATATGTCGCGATGTTCGCCGTCAACTAGTTGATTTAAAATTTAAAATTTGTATTTAAAAATATTGATAAATATTTAACGCTTTAGATTTTACATTTTTAGATGGACAATTTTCATAATATTTTGAATACAAATAAACTTCAGGTTTTAGCATTTGACGACATTTTTTAAAAGTCTGATGAGTTTTTTTTATTAGATTCTCTAAACAAAACAGCAATAATTCAATAAATGTTTGTTTCGTACTATTAATTCAGTGAAACTTTGTAAAGTTGTAAATATTCTCCTTGATTTGAATAGACCGTATATTTTTAGGCAAAACTCATGAAAATTAATCTAATTGATATACTTACCTATGTATGTGGTTTTTGATATGTGAAAAATACGAGCACGTGGCATTAACTCGTGATTGATTGTATTTTCTTCACAGTTTCAGGTTTTGATTTTAGAAAAAAAAATAATTATATAGTTTCAAAAAAACCTCGAAAGAAGGTAAATTTTTATAATTACATAAACATATGTAGATATATGAATTTCAAAAAAAATTTTCTTTTAACAAAAACCTAATTCCATTTATTATTTCATATTATATTCAGATTATTAAATTTAGATAGATAATTATGTTTGTTACAAATTTATATTGTTTACCTTAATAAATTAATTATGTTTTCGTTTTCCTCTCACTAAATAATTGTATTTAAATCAATTTATAACAGTATCGCCTACACAACATGTGCATATATTTGTATACTCGTGCAAATACTCGTATGTAATACATACAGGGTGTTCCAAAGTAATGTTAGAATTTTTGCACCTGGCTAATTCTTAAAATTAAGATTTTCACAACACTAAACAACAGTCACTTCACGCCTAAGTTATAAAAATAACTATTTATACTCGTAATAATGATTCACAGTTAATTTTTTTACTTCTACGACTTATGAAAATGCTACATTTTAACAAAAAATTTCAAGACACATAAAAACTAGCATGTTCCTAATAAAATTTTATATGATTTTTTTTATATGTGCAGTATTTCTTTAAATATTAAAGAAATTTTTAAGTTAAGGAAATATGATGTATCTCGAAAACGAATCCGTTTCACACAATAAGTAGATGAATTTTAGAAATTTCATAATTTCTTAAAACTAAGTCCGGAATTACCCATCAGTAAAAAAATCTGACGTTATTCTGGAACATCCTGTATATATTGCTTTTAAAACAGTTGTTTTGTTTGCATATTTGATCAATTAACGGTAAAATTATTGCACTATGAGCAATTTATGAAAAAAGGGTATGTCTTTAATAAACGTGGTAAATATTAACCGTTATAACGGTATTAATATTATTCAATAATAAATCGAACATATATTTAAATGAAAAAAAAAATGAAAGTAATGTGCAAGGCCATTTTGCGAATCCTTCTAAGCAAGGGAAAGTTCTCATTTTCTCGTAAAACTGTAAACTTTATTATATTTAATTAATTGCCAATTGGGTTTTCTACAAAAGTGCTCTACAATAAATATTAAGTTTTAACAATTTTTCACAATTTTTAATTCCTACATTATTGTTTTGAATTTTGAATTCGGTTTTTACATTTTAGTGAATCATTGTGTTTATTGTAAGTTCAAGTTCAATATTTTCTATTTTAAATTTATCTAAAACGAACATAACGAATTTGTCAATAAAATTCATAAATTAAAAGTTCTCTGATATTTTTTCATGTTTATTGCTCCATAGGCATTTTTAAACTACTACTATGCTTATATTACATATTACTATTTCTTTATTCTAGAATAATGAATAAAATGTCGTTTACATCTTCAACGACAATATTTTCATCACTAGGTGTACGAAACGGAGATACATATACTGTAAATGATGATTGTCTTGGTAAGAAATAAAATCATTTACTTAAATATAAATGTTTAAATTAAGAATGAAATTGTTTAACATCAGGAATTCTTGAAGAGATACTTGTCCATTTGGAAACAGAAGATTGTACACAACATTTATTTCGTAGATCTGTTGGTAATAGTCAAAATGTTCGTAAAAATTTGCTACCATTACTAATTGCAATCAAAGATGACACAATTTTAAATGCAACAAAAATTATTGACGCAACTATAAAGATTTTAGTGAATTTAACTATACCAGTGGAATATTTGTTAGCAATGGATACAATTACATTACAACGCCAACAAATGGAAACATTATCTAATCAACAAGACCAAATCTTCATTGAATTGAATCGTTTGTTAACAAGTAGCAAAGAGGCATTTACTGATAGCCGAAGTACAAAAGCAATTGTTGATCATATCAAGTATTTTATCGATAAAGATAATACACAACAACTTAATTTAGAACAATGTGACAGTATCAACAATTGTTTGTTATTGCTTAGAAATATTCTACATATACCTGAAAACAAAACATCAACAATAAACAATATGCAAATGCCATCATCAACAATTTCCGCCACTATACATTCTTCAATGCAGAACCAAATTATATGGAATCTCTTCACGCAGAGTATTGATAAAATCATTATTTATTTAATGTCTTGTCCACAAAAGGTAACAAAATTAAACAAAACAATTTTTTTTCTTTATACTTTATTATAATCTTTTTAACATATATTGGATGAATAGATATTTGTGTATTAAGTATATGCTGGGGCGCCAAATGTGTATTAAGTATGCTGGGGCGCCAAATGTGTATTAAGTATGCTGGGGCGCCAAATGTGTATTAAGTATGCTCGGGCGCCAAATGTATTATTGTAATCTGTTTAGTCAATATTCATTTTTATTTCAAAAATCTTTTACATTATGAGTAAATTATTATTAACAATAGAGTAGAAATATTTTTCCGACTTTTTTTTATAAACAATAGACCACTTTGGTCACCACCTCCAAGGTCTAAATGAAGAATTTCAATATATTTCTGCTTTAGATTTATTGGGGCGTATCAATGGTACAATTAATAGCCCTTATTTATAAAGACCAACATGTAGGCACATTACAAAAACTATTAAATCTATGGTTAGAGGCGTCATTTAGTGAAAGTTCAGATGATAATGAAAGTAACACTTCACCACCGGACCAGGGTAGTGGTGATGACTCTTCACCAATTATAACATCAGATCCTACATCGGATTCTAGTGATACCGGTGGTAGTAGTGATCATCATAATAAACATGAAACAACCACATCAAATTCTAATAATAACAATAATAGCATAAAAACAAACCAAATTCAAATATTAGAACGTAAAACGAATCCATGTGGTGGTGATTTAGTGCGTTGTGTCGCACAAAATCGTAATAAAAGTGTTACAATAAAACGTGTTAAAAGTACTGAAACTGAAATTAGTAATAGTAGCAGCGGTGTATCATCTATGGGAGGCCAAAATACTGAAGATAACAGTAATGCATCAGCAAATGAAAGTATTCAACAACAAAAACCGCCACCATTAACCGGAATCAGTTCGAAAAAACGCGATTTTCCATCATCTCAAAGTGAAATATCCGATTGTGGATATGTGACGCAAGTTGAAAATCAAGAAAGTATTTCAACTTCAAGTAATGACGATGATCAGCCACATCATAAGCCAGTACATCAAAAACCGCACACATTTCAAAAAACTAGATACAATAATGGCAAAAGTCGAACTACTTCCGTACTAGAGAAGAAAGAATTGAGAAGAAAGAAATTGGTGAAACGAAGCAAGAATAACATGTATGTAAAACTGATATTATTTTAATTTTGAGACGCGACTGCGTAAGTTAAAACGCTTTTATGCGCAAACTCAATATGGTTCTGATATTGGAACTCTAATTATACTATACTCGTACTTATACTCTATTCAGATAGGGAAGAAAAATCGTCCATCTTGAATTATGACGTTTTCCAAAATAATCCAATAATTGTATATGTCGCAGTCTTATTCTAATATCAGTTTTATTATAATACGCCTAGGCTTTTACACATTGTAAGTTATCTACTTTTCTTCCTTCTTTTATAGATATTTCAATATTTTCTTTGTAAATTCAAGGTCATCATTATGAGTAGGATACAAATTCTATGTTTTTTGTCAAAACAAACAATTTACATTATCTATAAAAGAAGGAATTGTTATACAAATTATAAAACACATTTTGTGCGTATTATAATAAGACTGACATTAGAATAAGCCTGCGACATATGCAAAATTTAAAAAATTAAATCACTTGGAAGCTAATCAATCATCACTTTTTTCTTCTCTAAATGAATAGACTTTAGTTATTTTTATTTGAACCATTAGATACTTATTGAATTGTATGTAATTTAATTCTTCTTATTTTGCAGCATAAAAATGAAAGGTCTAATCCATCATTTACCAACTGATGAAGACATAGCCAATATAATAAAAGAATTCACTGTTGATTTCTTATTAAAAGGTTACGGTATTCTTGTACATGATTTATATACTCAATTATTAACGAATATCCACATACCAATTGATACGTCACATTTTTTTTGGTTAGTTACGTACTTTTTAAAATTTGCCACACAGTTAGAATTAGATCTAGAACATGTTAGTCCAGTTTTATCGTATGAAATATTATCCTACCTAATATTTCAAGGTGTTTGGGTATATGAAGAATTAGAGATTTTGTGCAGAATTCCAGAGGCTGATTTAAAGCCATGCTTAAGACGACTACATTTGGTATAATGATGATTTGATAATGGAAAAAAAAACCACTAAATGTAGATATGATTTTCAGGTTGTAACGGCAATAAGAGAATTTTTACAAGGCATAGAAAGCTATCAAAAAATGATACATTTAAATGATGATGATCGAAAAACATTGCGCACATTACAATTACAAATAAGTCAAACTGAAGATTTGCGTTCATTATTTGTACTTTTGTTAAGACAATATAATCCAAATATGCAAAGCAAACAATATTTGCAAGATTTAATATTAACAAATCACAATTATTTATTGTTTCTCGACAATACTTCAAAATTACTTGAAAACGTACAAGAATTTAATATAATGGATCATTTAAAACAGTATGTTAACAATATAATTTAGCAATAAATTTCAAACAGATTACTAAAAATTTTCATTTTCACAATTAAATAGATTTGCAACTGTGGAAATTATGCGCCAGTATGGATTATTGTTGGAAAATTTCAAAGAAAATGGTGAATTTGTAAATAATTGTATATTTACAATGATGCATCATATTGGTGGCGATTTACAACATGTCTCCACACTATTTCAACCGAATATTTTGAAAACATTTTCACAAATATGGGAAACTGATTATGAAATATGCGATGTTAGTTCAACAACATGGACAACACATGAAAACAACTTAAATCTATATTGTGTATATATTTTAGGATTGGTGTGATCTAATTGAATATGTCATTCATAAGTTCATTAATACACCGCGTACGTGTTCAGATGTTGTAACCAAAGACAGTTTAGAGAGTATTTAAGAAGAATTTGGAAAAAATATTGATAATGAATCATCATTATCGGATCGAAAGAGTACAGAGTAAGTGAGAGTTGTTAAAAATTTATTTGAAGACTAATCATGTTATACTTTTTATTTTTAGATGGACAAAAGAAGAAAAAGAAAACTTATTAAATTATTACAACCAAAGTCGCGATACGAACGACACAATTGCCAACATAACGAAGAAATATGAACAAAATGGTATGCGAAATAAAACACAAATATCCGTAATCAGTGAATTATTAAAGCAAAACATCATAAATGATCAACAATACAATGAATTTGCAACAAATTTAGAAACCACAGATAACAGTTTAGAAACAATAAATGGATTAAAAAACAATCCACAAGAACGAAATACAAATAATGAACAGCAAATTGCAAATGAAACATTAAACTATGAAGACAATTTGATTGATAGTGATATAAAAGTATTAAAGGAGTATTTTATTAAAGAGAATAAAAATGGTGTCATATTATGGTTACAAAATATATTACTAGAAACATGTTTTGTAAAATTGGTTTTAACTAATACGGAAGAATTTAAAGACAACACAAATATAATTAAGCCTACAGTTTATTATTTTGCATGTAAGTTTGCAAATTGCATTTTAGTGAAATTATTTAGCCAAACTAAATTAAAATCTTATTATACCAGTTTTGAATCTGCCCATACCCCTTGTGCCTTGGACCACGGAACAATCAAATATTTTAAAATTACAACCATTCATTTTGTTGTTACATAAATTAGGCTTCTATTTACCACTTGATACTGGTAAAATATTCGTAAGGATACCTAATTTTTGGAATGCTGATCACATATTCAGCATAGCACAACAATTGGGACCGATTGATCCAGGTAATTTATAGAAAATTATTTAAATGAAATTCGGATGAAATCTTAACTTTGATTAAAAATGTTTAAATTTATAAAACAATTTTCAGGTAAATTAAAAGAAAATTCAATGGGTTGTTTTGCAAAGGTACATAAATTATACAGGTATTAAATACTAGATTTAAAAAAGGTAATAGGGTAAAGGTAATTCGTATTATGATTATTCGTATATTTTATCTATCGATGCAAAACAACGATGTTGTAAAAACTGACAAAAAAAAAGTTCCTAAAAGTCAAATAATGTTTTTGAAAAGATAAATCAGCGCCACGTTACGTGGGGTTCCAAACTAAACCGCGTGGCCAGTTTTTGCAACAACTATACTAATTGAATTTTTCTCTTTAGCTATCTAAAAAACGTTGTATAAATTTTATATTATATTATTTTAACATGATATAACGTTAATTTCTAACAGCTTTCCCACAAAATTAAATTAAATACGTAAACATGTGTACGTAAGTACTAACAAAAAAATAATCATGCAATGCAGTGGCGGCGGGCACTCTACCTACGTAGTATAATAATTTAAAGCAGGGGGCGGCCGTCTTCCAGTTACTCGCAAAATTCGCACACTGAGTGGGGGTTCAGTCAGTATGATCCAATAAAAAATCCGATTTCTATCGCACAAAAATATTACTAGATACACACACTAGAACGATGATGCAGGTTAGGTTAGAGTAGATTTAATAAATTAACTTTTTTTTCTAAATACATAAAAATAATTAATAATACATTTTATTTAAATGTATATTTTTCAGTGACTTACTATTGTTTTGTATTATGTTTTTATTTTTTCTAGCAAAATTAAAATTTGATGTAAGAAAATTGAAAGGAAATAATACAAAAATGTTGAATAATTATCAAGGAAATAATCACATAGCATTATCTGAATGTGGACGTTTTTCTATGACCGAATTTAAACAAACGCCATCTATGGTTCGATATACACCTTTGTGAGTGTTTAGTTTTCTTTTTTTTTAATTTGGGCTTACTAACATGTTTCTAATTAACAATTTGCTTATTATGGATTTATTAACAAAATTTTCAGACCAAATTCCACTAAATGGTTTCAGACTGTTTTTCAAAATAAATTAGCAACTAAAGTGGATTCAGCGCTACAAGTTTCTAGGTAAAATCGTAAATGCTTATATGTATTGACGTTTTATTTTTCTTTACAATAACCGCAACAATATAATAAACCTGTTTGTTTAAAACTTTAAACTGTTCTTTTTCACGATTTTCACTAATATTATCTAACTTCATGTGTATTCTAACCGCTGAGAATTTTTTTTATGGTTATGTTCCTTCGGTTGCGCGCGCACCTCCTGTTTGTGAGATTGACATTATATGTCTTAGCCGCATTTCCCCTAATCTTTCGACCACAGCCGAATGCTAATTACAGTTCGCTGCACGATGAAACTAGAATAGCATTCGAATTTGGTTTTATATTTGGTGTATTTGTGATCCACTTACTGTACAAGCATATTTTTGCATGTCGAATTCTTTAAAATAATCTATATTGATTTTTATGTTTGTTTAGTACAAATCAATTATCAATTTCAATACCTGAAACGGACACAATACTACCAGTTCCTGTACCAGAATTATGTCTGGCTACTAGTTTAAACAAAAACTGTTCAATTGAAATGGAATGTTCTCCAATACATGAATGTCTTTTATTAAATGATGACATTGAAAGAACAAGTACATGTGGTACAGCATCGGTTGCATCCGATCTAACACGAATGTGTGTCAGTGATGAAGAAGAAAAGATCATTTTGTTGTTAGATGAGAAGAAAACTTAAGGATATTAATATTTTGATTTTATTTCAGTGTTTCATGAATCGCCATTTCAAATTTTGTTTAAATTATAGTTATGTATTTGTTAAAATCCATTTTGATGTGTACTAGTTGTATTTTCTTTATTATAATATTATAGAATATTTTTGTGCATTTTATATGTACCTACTTAAATATTATATTTATG
>SSSI01003604.1:0-13076 GCA_004796505.1 Oryzaephilus surinamensis | reverse complement strand
TGAATGTTGCGGTTCCTTTAATACGACAGTTTTCAATTTTCATTGCAAGTTGCATTGCATCTCTTCAAAGTGTCGTAGGTATATATTCAAAAAACTCGTTTTCTTGCCAATACCTATAACACATGAATGTTTTTCACAAAATATATTTTATACAAAATAAAACAATATTATATTTTTACTTACGTCTTGAAGCATTTAATTTATGATTATGTATATGAACCTTTTGCAATTAAAACACTCATTTTATGAATAAGTTAAGAACTAAAAGTTCTGCAAACCAAATAATTCGAATTAAATTGACATTTTGACAATTTAAATGACAGTTGTCGTGGTTTGTTGGTTGCAACATCAATTACTAATACATTTTGGCACTGTAAACTGGAGTTATTAGCTCCACCTTATTACCGTGCTTTCGACAAATAAAATTTAAAAAAATTAAATCACGTGGAAGATGGCCAATGAAGTTCAAGGATCACTTTTTTCTTCCCTAAATGAATGGACCTTACCTAGGTAGTTCAAAATTCAAATGATTCTTTGTGGAAACAGGATTCGAACTACAGTTGGTATCTAAAACACTTGTCATTCTCAACATTAGAAAACTATCACTTAATCACACCCTTGTCATAAAAATAACTAATTTTGTTTAGATTGTATTTAGAAATAATACAAGTATCTATTGACAGGTGACATTATTAATGACGTCAAATCTTACGCAGTATTGCCAACTCATTAATTTTTGACATTTTGTGTAGTTCGAATCTTTAGTTCGAATGATTCTTTGTCAAGACGTGTCTAGTGAAAAGGATTCTCACTACGGCCTCGACAAACACTTCCTATTGTCATCATTAAAAAATAATCGTTTCACACCCTTGTTACAAAATTAACTAATTTTGTTTAGATTGTATTTAGAAATACATGTTTTTTGTATAAAAATAAACACACTGTTGGTGTGTGTATGAATGTTGGTCCAATTTGAAATTAAATAATTGATGGGTAGCATTTTATAACACAAATGGTAAAATGAAGTTAACGCACATAGTATATATAGAGGGAAAATATCAAAATGTTTCCCAAGAGGGACATCGTTTACTACTGTATTGTATTACAATATAAAGACCAATTTCCAATGAAATATAAACACATACTCACACGATATATAGGTATGTACAAAAATGTTGAGTTTCTATATATATTTTTTTTAATATACCTAATATTTCCCTTCCCTCTATTTGAACATGATATGAAATAAATTGACATTTTTATTTGACTGTCAATTTAGGTTTCTATAAATGATTCAGATAAATTTTAAAGCTTTTTTCCATCATTTTATATATACATATACTATATGTATATAATATATTATGTACAGCACTGTAGGTATTTTTGGTTCGCGAAATAAAAAAAAATATATGCACATATGTATGCACAAAAAAATTGTATACGTATTTGATCATGAAATATAGAATTTTATATTTATTCGTTAAATAATTATTTGACGTCAATATAAATGATAAATTTTATTATTTAATAATGAAATTAATAGACAGGAAAAGCAATTAAAGTTTTAATAAATAATGAAGGGTTAGTTTTTTAATAATTTTTTAATTTCCAAGAAAATTAAACTGAAAAAACATTGAAAAATATCACAAATGTAAGTGGAAATGCAAATTTCATAGCTATCATAAATAAAAATTACTGTAAAGTTGAAAATGTGATTGAAAGTGGTTGTGTACCAACATATATACCTATATGTATATGTAGAGACATTTAGGGGAAAACATATATAATATTATACGAGCAAAACCCAGTGACTTCTTGTCATTTGTAATTTGGCATAAGAATCCGGGCAGATCATAAGAAGAGCTCAATAAAATGAGCAAAACTGTCAGAGATGGTATTATTACCCAGCATCGGTATATATATATATATTTTGTAAAATACACAAAGTATACGATAGATATATTGTAAGTAATCCCGTAGAGTAATAAAAAGCAGACGATATCAGGCCAGTGCAGAAGAAGCCAAAACAATTCAGTATTATGCCTTCAAAGATTTATAAAAACCCTTAAACATAACAATATAGCGTGGCAGTTGGCATCGCATAAAACAAAAGCTAACCGCTATTTCTTACTTCAATTTACCGTGCTGCTCATTTGTTTCCGCGCGCCATGTTTGAAAAATTGATGTGACGTCGACAAAGACAAAAGACTCAAGAATCAAATCGACTTGGCGATAAGGGATTTCTATTCTATATTGTATATGTATACATTTTGTGTGTGTGTGAAACAAAGATGGATTATCAACGTACACAAAATACAATTCTACCTTATATATATCTAGTGAGCTATGACTTGCCGACCAACCGCATCGAGCAGTCTGGGGCCTCTACAAGGCAAAATAAGAGAGAAAATATAAAACAAGAGAATGACTACATATATACAGAACAATACCCTACTAGAATACACAATCAGAATAAAGCAGACCATAGAAAATCTGCAGATGTTTTCTCAGTTTTATGTATTAGAGCTTGTGAACAAGTCCCTTTATATATAGGGATATAATCCACCCTCTTATACTCACTTCCAAGTCTACTACTTTACTCTCATCAAATTATTTTGAAACAATGTTTTTAAATAAACATATCCGAGTGATATCAATTATTCTCCAACAAGACGAAGAAGAAGACGAACTGGTATACTACGTACTTAAGTTAATGAATAAATTTACAACGTTGTAAAAAATTTAATAAACCCAGTTGGCTGATATAAAAAAGACATATAGGTATATATATATTCGTATTAGTAAATCTTTTGACAAAATGTCGTTATGTTAATAATGAATTTGGGTGAAAATAATAAAACAAAATTCACCAAAATCCCCCACAGTATATGTGAGGGGGTGGGGGGCGGGTTTCTTTAACTGAAAACGTTGTATTCCCGTGACAATAACAAAATGTAAGCAATACCAGAATACAAATCGGACCGGCAAAGTAATTTAGTTAGCGTTTGACCCGCGAGAGGGTAGCAAATAAAACAATATTAAAGTTTAGTACCCTGGCACTAGGAGAGGGTTCAAATGTCCACTTAAAGTTTTATTCAAACATATCCCATGTTGGGTTGTTATGTAACGTTTTTTTTATACTGGCCATACGAAAAAAACGCACCCAATTCAATCAAGTTACCTAAGAGTATAGTTCAATAAATTAATGAAAGGGCGTTAAATTTTCAAATGGTTTTCAAATGGTCATGTTGGGTGTCTAAGAAAAGCCCATGAAACGGTGATTACGAATAATTTATGCAAAAATCGTTGAATTTTATGTGGCGACGGAAAAATTGACCGACAATTGCTGTTTAACAAATTGTTTCATGGAAATATACATAAAAAAAATCAAACAACACCAACGGCTCTGAAAGTGCTGTTTTATGTTTTTATAAAATACGAAATTGGTATACGTTTAGGAGTCCCGCGGCATTTCAGTGGCTTAATAACACTAACAAAACCCAAATACCGTGTATTTTTCTTATTTCATCTAGTCATTTCATCTTGTACGACTGTTCATTTTATTATTTTATCCAATTTAAAGTCGTAAAAACATACATAACAATAAAAAGTTTTTTGGTAATGGAAAAATATTTAAAAATTAAATTCTTTGTATCAACATTAAAATTTAATTTTTCTTAATTGTACATAATTTTGTTTTATTAATTAATTCGTAGTATTGTAATTAATTTTCAATTATATATTACAATATTTTTACATAAGTATAGGAATTCTGAGTAATTCGAGTAGCTCTTAAAAAACAGATAAAATCTGTCATTAAAACTGGTCCAACTACAATTTCTTATATTGTGGCCATTAAATTCAAATGTTGAAAGCATCCATTTTATTATTTGAAAATGTAACTATTTTATTATGTGTTTAATATTACATTTAACTAAAAACGTTTTTAAATTATTTATTATAATGGCGTGTATTCCAGTTGGAAAGTTTCATTCGATTAGGTACACGTTTTTTTTTAATTTTATTTCCACAATATGGCAATCGTACAATTGTTTCAAGAAAAACATCAATTTAACAGCACTCAAACCAGATGGTGCTTAATTCGATAATTTCACATTGTTTTTAAATATTTTTGTCAAAATTCAACACCTGGATTTATAATTGTTTTCAGTTAATAACCCTTTTTTTGTCCAAATTAGTGGTTTTATCAACAAAAATGTAGAAGCAATAAAACTTCTTTGATTACAGCAATTAAACTACTGTTAAAAGTCGTTTTTTTCTATATACTTGGAAACAAATTAGATAGTAAAACTGTCAGACATTTTTAATTATTTAAAATAATTTCCTTTCAGCATTATTTTTTGTGTTGTGTTGTTGTTGTTGAACGATTATGATTTTTTGGTTTGAAAGAAGAACACAGTTTCATCAAGCACGATATAACCCTTGATATAATTGATCATTATATCCATTTTTAGTGATGCAGTTGGGCCATAATAATCCCAGTATATAAACAAGTGCATTCGGCATTAATATTATTTTACAAGGTAGAGAAAAAATCCATGTCTCCACACTTTTAAAATGTCATTAGAAACATTTTTATAATATAAATATACCTGACCATATTTGTGATTATGATGATGGTCGTCGCCTTGTTATTTTCGAAAATGTTTCGATATTAAAGTCATTACTAAATATTATCAGAATAGCTTATTATTAAAGCTAACGTATACTTAGTCAAGTTTATATTATTATTATAATCGTTTTCTACCCACACAAAACACTTTTTCAATATAATTTATATGGAGGGGAAATATTTTATGTAATTGGAACAAAGAAGAATAAAAAAATTAATAATAATCGATTGGTATTTTATTTTGATTTTTATTGATATACACGATTTAAATTGTATTCGTTCGAAACTCATTTATTAATGGTATAAACAATTGCTTTTCTGGAAATTAATCAAATCCGATGTATACGGGGGGTTCCAGAATATGGTTACATTATTTTATTGGAACATATGGAAACAATCCTCAACATTTATTAATTTTACTGCATTAAGTTCTGTGTGTATGTGTGTTAAATAGGCTCGTTTGAAAGAAAATTTAAAAGAAAGTCTTTTAGGTCTTCTGCAATTTTTTGTTTAAATGGGTCATTTTCGATAAAAATGCAGAAAAGTGAAGAAGTGTCATAACTTAAATCAAAAGCGGAATACTCGGGGTAATATTTGCTTTAAAATTAGATACCTATGTATTTTGTACAAAGTTAATGTTTGAAGACATTTTATTTGATTCAAATTTGGCGCAAATAATTTTTAACTAAGGTCTATTCAGATACGGAAGAAAAATGTGTGGTTGGTACTTGGTTAGCTTTCACGTGATTTAATTTTTTAAATTTTATTGGTCGAAAGCAAGGTTAGAAGGTATTATAGAATATTTTGGCAAATGTATACAATTATTGGATTATTTCAAAAAAAGACATAATTAAAGATGGACGATTTTGTTTCCCTATCCGAATAGAGTATAAATATGTACATATGTATATTCGTTTAGTCCAAAGTCCATTTTGTTCCAATATCTTAAATACATAGTAATTTCCAAGATACTGCAGTATTAGAAACAATTTCGTAAATTTCAAGAAATACCTGATAGATTTTTTCACGATACACTTACAGTTTTCTATATTTCTTTCTGTTTTGTTTGTAGAATAACGTAGCTCTAACATTGTTTTTTCGATGTTTTCGATTTTAGAATGAACCAACATTCTGGCTCGGTTCCATTTACAATTAAAAGATTTATAGCGATGTAAGTGTAACTTTAACTAAAACAGTTCTTGGCGAATTTTGAACTCGTGCTGGAATGAAGCTATTTCTGCCACTTATGTTTTAAATTTTTAATTTAAGTAGGTATTATTTTCGAAAACAATAGCTTTAAGCAAAAATAATTAAAAAGACATAAAATATTGTTTTTACAATTTTTTACAACCATCAAAACTAACTCAAGGAAAGACCAATTTTTAAAAATTTTTACATGTATTTTTGCTGAATTAAATTATATTTTTGTGAAAAATTTCTTACTTATCTACTATATGTATAGAGGGTGATTCAATTTTAACTGGCGTTAAGCTTTGGCCCTGTATACAGTAACAGTATACCTATATTTCCTGAAGTACTCAAGAAAAATCTTTTAATTTTTATTAAAATATGTAACAGCCTATATTTTGTCGAAAACTAATCAGTTTCTTAATGGTTTCATTCATACTAGGATTAATTAAGTCGGTTTTCTTAAAAATAAGTCATGAATCGCCCTGTAAAACATTTTAACGTTACTCTGAAACACCCTGTATAGTTAAACCGCTTACAAATGATTAATCATTATTATATTAATAAAGTTATACTAACACTTTATACAAGTATACATAAGAAATTTTTATAGTTTGATAAATAAATTAGTATATTAATCAGAATTCTTGCAATAATATTATTTATGTGTAATAATAAATTATAATTCACATACTCGTAAGTATATAAATGAAAAATATTATTACCAATGGTAAATAAGTGTTTTTAGTGTTGATTTTAAAAGACCGGAACATTAAAATGCAAAATCACTTAATAAAACCTGGCCAAGTATTATAACGACACTGTATAACAACGTTGTATTCAATGTTGTTAACTTTAAACACTCTGAAGATTAATAATCGGTAAACAAGTAAAATGCATTAAGTGTTGACATTATATATTTTTTTCATGCATATATCCTGACCTAGCTAAAAACTATACATCGTACAGTGTTTTATCAAATCACTTAAAACTAAATACATTTTACAATATATAGACGATTCAACACGAAATGGTCGCATCTTTTGAATGTTTAAAAGTATAGTTTAAGTTTGTTGAATAGCATTTAAATAAGTATTAATAGGCTATTGCTTTTAGAAATAATCGGCCAGACATTTTACCTAATCTTTTACATTAAACACATATAGTCGTGCGGTCGAAATGCAAACATTAGATTTTAAATGTGGTGATTCATTACTTTTGTGATAATGAAAGAAATTCGAAGAATTTCTTCTTTGAAACATACATATATACATACATTATTCCAACTTTAATTAAGAGTTTATTTTATAGAATAAAAAGAAAGTACGTGGTTTTGTTATTAATTATTCTTTTATTTGCATATGACTTTGTGGTTTGTACTGAAATTTTGTATCGTCTTTATATAAATTAGGTCACTTTTATGTATAATTTTTGGTTTTCGCATTTTAAACATTTTTTTTAATTAAAATTTATTGAAACAGTTTGAAGTATTGATAAAATCAAAAAAGCTCTTTTTAATGCAATTTTTCACAAAAGCTCGTTATCCCTTTACAAAAATTTGATAAGTAGATTTTAAAAACACTCTAAAATTATCAGTTTAAGTTGATTTTAAACAAATATATTCATCAGATTTATTGAAATTTACAAAAATGTGAAGCTTTCACACCGGCGCGTCCACCAAAACATAAAATCGAAAACGTATTTTTTTATAAAATGCATTCAAACTTTTAATTACGCATAAATTATAACCTAAATGATGATTATTCGGTTTTGGTTATTAATTATTCTATAATTTGCATATGACATTGCGGTTTGTATACGAATTAGTACATCTTTGTAAAATGTGGGTCATTTTTGGTTTTCTTCGATTACGAGCTGTTGAGGAAATTTTGTAATTGCTTTGCGGTTTTTTTCAACAACATTTTTATGATAATTAAATTATGTTTAATAATATAGACAAATAATTAGGTCACAGTGAAATGCACGAAATTATTATATTGTCATTATATTTCGTTTAAAAAGTAAATCGATTTTGTTAAAATTTGTTCCTATTGATACGCACCAGATTTTTCTTTTATAAAAACCACAAAACAGCCATACCATTTTACACATCATCAAATTATTACCCGTTATTAAGCATTATTGATACATTATTATTTGTGCACCGTAAAAATATTTAAACATTTTACAGTATAATACTTTTTTTTTCATTCAAAAATTTTGTTAAACAATTATTAAACAATCGGAGAGAAAATAAATTAATTTTTGAAATTGCATATTCTCTGCCGCGGGTTTCGTTTCAATATTTTTCAAATAAATGATCACGTAAGCCATTAGATTGTCATTTGAAGCAATTGTAAAGCAATATTTAGTTAAATATTAAAATTATAGATGATTATATGGTATAGTACAAGTTTTATGATTTCATTGTTGAGATTCTAGTACAATAACTCAAGTTATGTCATACTAATTTGTTAAAAACGACATAATACTTTATGTTATTACATCATGAATTATTTTGTATTAATAATAGAATGTATTTTACGATTTAAATAGCAAATTTAAAATTTTTTTAGCGAAATAGTAGACATCTATTAGCAAATAGTTTACTTAATAGCTTTTCCTATGAAGTGAGCTTTATGTTTTACCAGTTGGTAAAGTAGGGTACTAATAACTAGTATAAAAGTTGAAAGCTCTCTTTAATACTACGCTTATCATGTAGATGGCATGCAGATTTAAAAATAATTTAAAATTTAAAAATTTCATCAATAGATTGATTGATTATAATTCGAATATTAAAAAATATAGATTAGATTTTAAAATTTTATTAATAAATAAATAATATTGGAGTAACATGACAATCAATCAAATTACCAAATAAAGAATTTGGAAAAGAAGTGGTCAAGTCAAAAAGGTGATATATCAAGATATAAAGCAGTCCATCAAATTCTCAATTATACACGTCATATAATCCACCCACACATTCTTTATGGTCCTTAATGTGGTCGGTGTGCACCTTTCTGTTTCATTCTAATTAGTGCCTGAATGGTGTTATCTTTGTTTACCACCCAGAAACAAAAGAATCACACCTAACATGGCTTCCTACATGGCAACGCCATTCAGGTGTTCTAGATGGTGTTTTATATCGATGCGACTGCCCTCTGCCCACCCAATAAGTGACTTGCTTGAAACAAATGCCGACACCTTGTAAAGAAACTGGCTCTTTCACAATTAAAGGACCTTCTTAGGAAACTGCACTCTTTATTGAGATAATACTAAATTACTAATTTTCCTATTTATAGATATATGTAGATATTAGAAATTTTCATTTGTGTTATAGTCTTGTTAACAAAATAAACTGATTAGATTTTATGTAATTAAGGTGTATCCTTTAATGAAATCATATTTTTTTACTTGTTTCTTGTTATATAAATTGAATTATTGTCACGCAATGTAAGCACAAACATGAATAACTGGATTCATTAACTAATGAAGCGAATATTTTACGTATTGCATTATTATTAAGTATTTACGTGTTATTACACATATGCATTTGTTGAGAAATTGACTTTAAATTACTTTAAAACAAAAACCAGTCACTCCTGCAATAAAAATTATAACGAAAAATGAAAAAAAATATAACAAGCGCATTCGCCATAATTTTAAATTGGGAAATTGTCTTTTTTAAAAATTTTTTTATTTCAAATTTTAGTATTTTAGCATTTTTTTTTTTCATAAAATACGCTTAGGCACTTTGTAATGCATAACAACTTTTTTATAAATATATTTATATATATTTTTATATAAGTTAAGTTATTTACTAAAACTAAATTCAAAAAGCTCTTTTTAAAAAATGTACATATACCTAATACGCTTCACAAAACTTGTTTATTGCATTAAAATAATTTATTAAGAAAAGCAAACAAACTGTAGTTATTATAATAGATAAATATTCAACGAATATATTTATTTATTTTGACAAAATTTAGAAAAATATTGAGCTTTCATACCGGCGCATCCACCAAAAAATAAAAATTTTTCAATTATTGAGTTTTGAATGAATGCATGACTAACAAAATTAATTCACACACACACTTTTTTCTATATAAACTAAAAACTATTATAATAGGAATATATTTTTCTGTATTTTTATTGCTTAATTTTAGTTTTGTACAAAAAAGCTCTCTATATTGTAATTTTCCACAAAAAGGTTCGTCAATGAATCTTATCAATATATTAGGTATTAAAATGTAACTAACAATTTGTGATTATCTGTTTAGGTTGATATTTTACAAAAATCCAAATTAAATTTCACACAATTTAAAAAATGTAGAGGCTTTCATAACGGCGCCTCTATAAATTTTTAAATTCGAAAATAGTATTTTATTCTGTTTTAAAATATTGAATATCTATGTAATAAAATTTACTGACATGCTTTCTTTAACACGTAAATTTTCATGTTAATGTATTTCCTTGTATTTTTATTAGTCAATATTGGTTTTGCTCAAAAAAGCTCACTTCAATGCAATTTTCTATAAAGATTCTTTATTTAATTATACCAACTCACTAATAAAATGTTACCAACAATCTGTGATTATCATTTTGGGTTGACATTTTGCATATTTTTAAATTAAATTCCACAAAATTTCAAAAAATATAGAATTTTCACACCGGCGCATTCACCAAAATTTAAAACAAATTTGTTAAACACAAAAAATTCCTTGGTGTATAATTATATAGTAATTTATTTTGCATATTTAAATTAAGAAAACAAGAAAAATTGTGTAATAATTTACAAGTTTTTAAATAGATGGAATAAAATTCCATATGTGTGGTTGTTTATAAAACGAATTGTATACGTATTATATACATACATATATATATATGTGTGTATAGTTTTGTTGGGTGTTGTGAACGGAGCACAATTTCAAGTCAATCTTCTTATTGTGTCGGTTGGCGGTACATGCGGTAATTAGTTACCGTATAAGGAATTACAAAGGTGCCGCCGCGCGAGCCTAAGTCCCCCCCTGACACCTCACCAATTCAACTACAAACGGACCGCCGCGATGATGATGGACCAACTTAAGTGAGTGAGCGAAATGGACACAAAGAGTGAAAAAGAGAGAGAATGCGTGGATGCTGGGATTTATTGATGATATTATCAAAACTAATTTTTGCTGCTTTGATCTTCAATATAACAATTAAAATATTAGTAGTGTACCATGAATATATATATATGTAGTAATATTTCGGTGGCTTCGTAACGTGTTTTTTGTTCCTTCAGGATGTATTTTTATTCATTAAATTGTATTATTGTTGTTGGAAATGTTAACTATGTAGATACAAGTGAGAGGTATTAAAATTGAATGAATTTTCTTAATTCATATTTTTGTTTAGATGATCTCGTTTTTTTTGCCTTCTAATCTAATACCGTTAAAAATAATAATTGTATACTCTTCAGACAATTCAATGACAAAAGGTCAATATTTTATTAGAAAAATTTATAGCAAAAATTAATAACCATTAAAACACAATTGTACAGAAATTTTATAACAGAAGCATTCAATTATTTTATTATAGCGAAAAAATTAATTAAGATTTTTTAATTTTCCATTTTATGTATTATTTTAAATTGAAGAAAAAATCGTTAAGGAAAAGATTTAATTAAAAATTTTTAATTTCAATGTCATGATTTACTGTTAAATGAAAAAAATTTGTATTATTAGTGAATAGAAAATGCACTATTGTTAGAAACGTTTCCTAATAATTATACAGTTATAGGATTTTTATAAAATATCAATAGACAATTTTCATATTAGAATTTTGCATAAAATTAACCTTAACCTTTCCACAATAACAATTTTATGAAAATTATCTTAAATGTATATAAAATAGTTTTCATGCCGTAAGGCACTGAATCAAAAACTCGTTAATGCTTTTTCGAAAAATTACCAACAAATAAAAAATTTTAATTTAACTACATGAAGACAGAAGAAGGCGTTTAATTAGAACACGATCGAAGACAGGTGGAAAATATTCAATTTTTCCATAAATTTGATCAAATATACAATAAAATAAAGGTTTAATGTTCGGGCCTGTGTTTTTAAGGTGTCTTCGGCTGAAGGGAAATTACAGGGCTAAAATATCAAGTGGTAATTTTTGTAAAGGCTACTCATTTTAACGCCGTCCCTTTTATATACTACTATCATCATATAACAGAAGCAAAAGGCCCCCTTTTTCGCTTCGATCAATTCACATGATACAGCTAATTTTAATTATATAACATTAGAATGTTGTTTTTTTCTCTAACATTGTTAATTATAAGAATATTAGTGGAGTGTGTGTATTAATTTTTAATTACAATAAAATTTTTGTAAAATTATTAAAAATTTGTTACAGATATAAAATGTTATACTATTAGGTCGTTAAGAAACTGATTTGAAAATACTAAAATTGTTGTAATTAGCAATTTGTTACACAAGGAATGTTTTGCATAGTTATTGAGTTGCAAAGTGTTTAATAAAAATTAATATTCTTGTCAATTTAGTAAATTTTTCAAGATTGTTACAAAATCAGTACAAGTTTAAATAAAATTCTATAAATAGCTTTGGATTCAGCGGATTCTATTTTCCTGGATTTGTATTCTTCGCAAAAAGAAGCAGTATTTGTTTACTAATATACTATATTTTTTATTTTTCATAACACTGGTAATAAATAAATAATAAACAATAATATTTGAAAATTTTAATATAAGTATTTACATAGGTACTTTGCGTTGTTCACTGAAAAGATTTCCATTTATTTATATAGTGAAGCTCAAGAATTCTAATTAAAAGCAGTTGATAGAGAAATAACTAGAGACTACCTATAATAGTATAATTTTATTAAGAATCGTTCAGTGAATAAATTGCTATGGACTTTTAAAGAATTTTGTTAAAAATTTTGAAAAAACAGTTATTCAAAATCCGAATTAGAAAACCTATGCGCCTATATGCCACTTTGAATTCTTATACACGGATTCAGATTTGTCATGCATATTTTCATTTCAAAAACCTTTTAATTTCATAAATTATCTTAATTTGCAATTCTGCTATTAAGTGCGTAATTTTTAAAATTTTACAACGACTGTAGTAGTTGAAAAATAGAATTTTCCATATGGGTATATTGTACAATGCAAATAGTAAAATTCTGATAGTTAGGTATTGTATTTTGCATAGTTGTTGCATTGAAAAATGTTCTGTTAAATTAATGATGT